>JAWNLD010000064.1:0-108397 GCA_035041545.1 Drosophila colorata
ACGTGATCCTTTTTTAGGGAGGGACAAGTGAGGGAACCAATCGTCATGGGCCTTTGTGACCTTTTGATGAGGGGGGAGCTGAGGAAAGTGGCCGTTACATTTTAGTAACTGTCCCTTTTCTGAAGTAGCGTGGGTGCCCGATCATTAAAATTCAGATTTTAAGTGGGATGGGTTATGAGATCACGTGCGCACAAGTGCACACATCGACTTGTTCATCTACTTTTTCGGTGGTGGGAAAAGGGACCGATCATTAAAAACTGGTTTAATAAGAGGCCGCTCATTAAAATTCAGATTTTAATTGGGAGAGGGTTATGAGATCACGTGCGCACAAGTGCACGCATCGACTTGTTTGTTTACTTTTTCAGGGGTGGCTTGAGAGCTCGATCAGGCACGTGCGCATTTAATTTGCTCTCCCTTTTCTGAAGAGTGTGAACAGACCGTTTTTCTACACGGCGAAGGAACACAAGTGCGGCGCACACTTGTAAACAGGTTTTGTTAGAGAAAAAGGTTCGATCGTAAATTCTAATGTATGGGATAAAAGAAAGACAACATGTTTTCATTTTACAGATTTTTTGTCAATTTATTTATTGGTTTGTTTATACTACAATTTATTTAAATTATTTTTTCTAGCTTAGGATTAAATAGTTTTATGTATCATTCTATTACTTAATTTAGTGTACTGTGATATAAGGCGTTCTAGTTTTTGTATTCGTATAATATAAAAGTGACAGGCGCAGGTGTCACATCCAGTTATTGTCTGATCTGAGGACCAGGGACATATTGTTAAATGTTCTCCGTATTGCGATGTTCTAATGTGAGATTTTTCGTATTTGGTGAAATATTCTCGGTATTCCGCCAACAGCCGTTGATGCTCAGGAAAAATCATCCCATCAAATTCGGCTAGAAAATCATCAATTTTCTTTACAATGGAGATGTAGCCAAATTTTGAAATTAATCCCATTTCTGTACTGTACTTCTTCAAGATAAAATTAGAACTGAATGCAGCCTTGATACTGGGAGCCTACTTATACAGCTGACTCTTTTTTTAAAAATATTTCTCTATAGTTGTTTGCATCTCTTTCTATTTCTCGTCCCATCTTTTTAGAAATTTCAAAGCATAAACGAGTTAAATCTATTTCTTCGTCATTTCTATAGGTTACATTTAAATCGGTGAACCGTATATCATTTTTTTGAGTCATTGCACATTTGGGAATAATATGGTTATAATATATACTTGTAATTTGATTTTTCAATAATGTATTCCAACATAAGAAAGATGTAAAAATATACCCAATCGTATAAACGATCGCCAGGATTCGCCATCAAACTCAATTTTATTACCATATTGATTTAATACTAAAATACATTGATTTTCCGGTTTTCTATACCTAAAATGACACTTTACTGTATCAAGTAGGGGGTGGTCAACTATTGTATCAGGCATTAAGAACTCAAACTGTTCAAGCCTTAACTGGATATATTCCTTGTGCGTTAACAATCGAATCCACTCCTCCTTTTCTAGGCCAATGAAATTTCGTTTATGTTGTTGCATCCAGATCATGGGTGTAAATGCTCTTGTAGTTGAAAATCCACACTTTACTTTTAGCTTAAGATCTACATAATATTCAAATCCGAAAATTAATTCATGATCTTGAGGCTTCCTACACTTTCTCGCTTTTTTTTAACTGTTGCGTGGTCATGTTGGTTGACATCTGAATCAAACTAACTCTAAATTAACGTACGCGCACCTTTTAAGGCACCGACTCTCATTAAATCTTTTCAGTATGTTACATAAAGTTGAGGCAAGATGTTGAAGGTAGATAGAAACTCTTGCGTTTTGGTTGATTTCCAATATGTATTTGGAAACGATAATCAGGTTTTCGTTAAGGAACTAGCATTCATGCAGGGTGGTTCGGTTATTCCAAATTTCTTTCACTTCAAACCACCCTACAATATAAAGGAGCTGGATGAAGTAAATCAAAAGACTAATTTAATAGCCCAAGAATATGTAGATGGTTTGGATTGGTCGGATGGAGATATTTCATATTTAGGGCTGGAGGATATATTAACGCCATTAAACAGTTTCGCCTCAATCATTGTAAGGGGCGATGCTAAGAAACAATTTTTAATGAAATATTTATCTTCAAACATAATTGATTTGGAGCTTGAAGAAAGTTTAATACACTTCCCAAACTATTTCACAAATTGCAGAATACATAAAAAATCTTCAAACCAATGCGCACTTAATAATTTATTCAAACTTTTTGTAATTATGGAATGTTCAAATTTCGAAATTTATGGAAAATAAAAATGCATAAATTTTATATTTTTTAATTGAGCTGTTTTTATTTATTTATTTATTTTCTTAATAACTATAATAGGTATAATATGGTGCATTCAAATGATGCATAAAATCCTTGAACATCAATAGCAACTCGCTCCAGATCCATTTTTAGAAGTTTGTTTTTGATGCTTATACTAGACGATGCGCTGAACTAATCCAGTCAACGGAGAATATTCAACTAATCGATCATGCATAAGCAAACAATATACTTTTGTGTTCCTAGAACTTGCATTCTCCAGTTCGATAGAAACTCTCACATCAATTGGTCCCGTTTTAACAGCCTCATTCTGATGCGAAAGATCAATAACAATAATCGGCGCCTTTTCCTTAAACTCGCTAGGTGAAAGCAGCGGCCGAGACTCTTTCATATAATAGCTTTGTTGGAAATTTGCATACATGTCGTAGAGGCTAGCGAAACGTTCTCGTCCAAAATTAACATTCATGTCATCATATGGATACGTTTCAGAATTCAAGTACACTTTTATGTTTCTCAAGTGATTTTGAATTAGTGCTCCATTTAGTGTAAATGCTATTATCGCAAAACGGGGGCGCTCCCTGTTGGCTGCAAGCTTAACATTCCATATATGATGGGAGCCCTCCGCTAGTGCGGGATTAAGATAGCAGTCCCAGCTACGAAATGCTATTGGTAACGAACCACCGTTTTTAGTCAAACTGAACATTGCCAATTTCTTTTCATCGCTAAGTGCTACATGTGGTATTTTCCATGTTATATTGGAAATATTCAGTTTAAATTCAACATCTCCAATTTTCGAATAAAATACATCTTCCATGCTTTTAGTCATGAGTAGTATAAGCTCATGTTTACAATTTAACAAGACTTTATTATAGTCTTCTCCAAATCCAAGTAAGAATTTAAGAGGAACGGAGAAATTAAAATATCCACCGTTTGCTAGCTGTTTATCAGATCCATTAAACCATCCAGAGTTACTAAGCATGTGACTCTCGCTCTTGTTGATTGAAATGTAGTTTTTTAAGGTGGTCGTTGTACCAACAAATCGTGTGCGATCGATTTCAATGCCATTCAATTCATATCGAATTTCATCAAACAAATAACCCATACAATTGTTTTTTAATTTACCAGCGTTAGTAGGTGTGTTGTCAGCCAAACAAATCGAGCCCTCAATATTAATAAAACTCTCGCTCGGTAATACATAAAGATCCTGATTTTGGATTGTAATTCGAACTTCATCATTAGTCTTAAATGATTGAAGGTAGGGTGAGTAACTATGATATTCTTTTTTTATTATGCTCTCGTCGGAATAGGGCTTCTCTCGAACATTCAAGATATCGCTCATTGCGTTCTGATTGTAAGACCCAAAGACTTTAAAAATAATCTGTTTGCAGGTGTAAGAGTTCTCCTTACTGATCTTGTTTCCTCTGTGTTAGAACTCGGAATGTTTGAGGTGGGGTTATTACACGCATATTTATTGTAAATAATCATTGTCGTGGTCTTAAATGTAAGCGAACTGTAACGCTCTCTTCACGTAAATTAACTAAATTTCCGTCTTGATCAACAATCCGTAAAATTAATGACTGAATCTCTCTCGTGTTCACTGGCAAATAAATCAGGTTGATAGGTTTCTCGCTCATTTTATAGCCTGGTGGTACGTTGAGAGTAAATTCATGCAACGCATGACTTGATTCTTCGTTCACATATGATCCGCTTACAATATTACACTCCAAGCGAATTGTATTCACTTTCAATATATCGACAGGTTGATCTGAGGTATGTACGGTATTTGACTTTAGCTCCCTTTTATAAAATCCAAATAATTTGCCAATAGTACGCTCTCTGTCAAAATATATGGGATGTTCCTTAGTTGAAATCATGACCTGAAGTGTGTTGTTGTTGCTCTCGATAAGTGGATGATTTATTTTTTTGGGTTCTACTTCCTTCATTTTCTCTAATATAACATTACTTATGTCATTTAGCTCGTAGGATCCCACGGGAATCTCGAATACATGTTCTCCAATATGGAATAAATTATTATCATGATCCACATTTGGAATCGAGTTATACATGTGAAAATCGATAAGAGCACATTCATAATCCGTATGTAGTATAATAGGCGGAAAGTAGTTTGCCGATAAAGTTGAACTGCATCCTGTTAACGTAAGTGTTGTTGACATTTTGACAAGTTGCGTGTAAGTGAAGTATCAATGAACGTTCTTGTCGTTATATTTCAAATTCGAATGAAGTCTGCAAATCCTCGTCTATACCGTCCGTTATCTATGGGGTCATCTTTACAAATTAATAGAAAGCCATATCTTTCTTTCCAACATAATTGACAAATTTCTTAAAACAATCGAAATTCATATCAACGCCTACATGATCCTGATAGACGTGCTTCATATTTAGGGCATCTTGTTTAAACATTAGAATTAGGTTTGCATTATCACGCACAAGATGTTTCGGAATACGTGTGTATGTTTGGCATAAATAAAACGCATCGATGTTGCTATGTCGCCCCATGCAAAAGTACGCACGAATATTATTTTGTTTTTCACACGCTACATCATCAAATATCATTATCGAGTTCTTTTTGGCCTTGTCTGGTGCTATTACACTTTCATTTTCAGAATATGTAAAATAGCCATGCTATCGGGCCTACAAGTTTTTTTAAATATTCGTATTTAGGTTGAAATAACGACTGTGCTGAATATTTTCAAATTTTAGCCCATTGCTCTCGATCAAACTAATCATTACATTTGTTTTCCAGTTAGAAGGTCCAACAATTAGGGCTCTAATTGAACTGGGTAAAAGGCTACTGTGCCTGATCGTTTGGTTTTCATTATTTTTTAATCGAAATTCTCACTTCAATGTTCGTTTTTGCTTTATTAAACGCATATTAGTTAAGGTTTTTTCATAAGCACGTCACTCATTAACAGCTCTTTGAAGAATAATGAGCTAATAAAATGGTAATGCACTTTTATAAACCATTTAGTAATAAAATTAACGTCTACCACGGAGGAGGTATCATTAATAAAATAATAAACTCACTGCCAGTAGAATTACACTTGCCAGGCTATCAGTTTTGTGGCCAGGAACAAAACTCCAGTCACGTTTGGAGCGCGGCGATAAGGGAATAAATCCATAAGACGCCGCCTGCAGAGAGCATGATATAGCATACTCAAACCACAAAGAATTAAGGAAACGTCATATAGCCGATCTGGTTCTAGCGGAAAGAGCGTGGGAGCGAGTTAAAGCATCTGACAGCAGTTTTGGAGAAAAAGCCGCAGCATATCTCGTAACTAACGCAATGAAAGCAAAGAAAAATTCGGCATGGGCCTCAATCAAAGGAAAAAGAAATCAACGCAATATGAAAAAGAAAAACATTGGAAGCATGACTGCAGATATGCATGTAGTTAGAGGGCTTCAAATATGTTAAAAAAGAAGAAACCTTATGATATTCACTCGGCAATCCAAATAGCTAAGAAAGTCATAGACAACTCAATTGGAGATAAGAAAAAAGATGTAATAATCCCGAGAATAATAAGTGTGCCTAAAGTGGGCGGGTTCTTGCCGCTTGTACCGATTTTAACAGCAATCGGTGCCTTAGGAGGGCTTGCGTCCGGTGGTTCAGCTATTGTTAAAACTATTAACAGTGCTAATACCGCCAGAAAACAGCTAGAGGAGAATAAGCGACATAATAAAAAAATAGAAGCAATTGCTTTAGGCAATGGTCTGTATCTCAAGCCATACCAAAAGGGATACGGTATATCAACTCTTCAAAAAAACTTCTAGCGCAGCTACCCAATAAACCACTTTCAAACATTGATATTATGAACTTTGCACGCAAGCATATTCCTAATTTCAGAGGTGTATTTATGAGAGACTCACTTCCAAAACGTGTTCGTAAAAGGGAGTGTGGCATCATTAATTTAGACTCTTCGACAGGAGGTGGGACACATTGGGTAGCTTTTTATAAAACAGAGAAGGAAAGTCGATATTTTGATAGCTTCGGGAATTTACCACCACCTTTAGAGCTAATCAAATATTTAGGAGATAAAATTAAATACAATTATAAACGAGAACAACGGTTCGATACTTTTAACTGTGGACACTTGTGTTTAAGGTTTCTACTATTGAATTAAAGAATATTTAATAAAGATTTATAAAAATTAAAATTCAACTAGTATTTTTGTATTTTTTAATGCATGGGACTATATAACTTTTAATATCTTTTATATTTAATCAGTCTGAGATGAACAACAGCTTGATAAACAGCAATAAACAATAAATAAACAACAAATAAACAGCAAATAAACAACAAATAAACAACAAATAACACAAATAAACAACAATAAACAGCAAATAAACAACAATAAACAACAAATAAACAACAAATAAACTAAACAACAATAAACAACAATAAACAACAAATAAACAACAAATAAACAACAAATAAACAACAATAAACAACAAATAAACAACAAAAAACAACAAATAAACAACAATAAACAAACAAATAAACAACAAATAAACAACAATCATAAACAACAAATAAACAACAAAACACTAAACAACAAAAAACAACAAATAAACAACAATAAACAACAAATAAACAACAAATAAACAACAATAAACAACAAATAAACAACAAATAAACAACAAATAAACAACAATAAACAACAAATAAACAACATTAAACAACAATAAACAGCAAATAAACAACAATAAACAACAATAAACAACAAATAAACAACAACAATAAACAACAATAAACAACATTAAACAACAAATAAACAACAAATAAACAACAATAAACAACAAATAAACAACAAATAAACAACAATAAACAACAATAAACAGCAAATAAACAACAATAAACAACAATAAACAACAAATAAACAGCAAAAAACAAATAAACAAATAAACAACAATAAACGACATTATCGTATTTAAGAAAATGAAGCAACATATTCTGAAGGAATTAACAAAGACAAGAAACGCATTAAAACGAAAATTTCAAAGCATAAAATTAGGGAGAGAAGAAAATGAATATCAATTAGAAGAGACACTTAAACCAATTAAACGCAAAACACATCACTGGCGATATAAGAAAATAGACATATCTGAAGAAAAAAGACAGAAACCATTATCAGCCTTTAAAACAACGAAATAATAAGAAAACGAAGGTAGTATACAAAACAAGAAATTAAAGTAGATCAAAACTATAGTAATGTATCTCATGATACATATGATGAGGAAATCACAGAAGATCAATTCTATTCTCAACCTTTTGTGTCAACTAATGAAAGCAATAATCAGCATACTGTAACAAGCAATGTGAGTTATAATTTAAATCTGAGTGAGCTAGAGCGAAAGGGCGAGCTTGATAAAGCCTTTGGCCCCTACAAGAAAAGCGGAGAAATGAAATTGGGAGCAACTAAAATAATTGTAGATGATAATGAACTAATATTAGAAACCGGTGAAAAGTGGAAACTAACACCGGGATTATATTCTTTAATCTACCGTAAAAACCCCCAAGGCTATGACGAAATGGATTTGGAATCATATCAGAAAATTTTAATAAAAACCAATGCTCATAGAAGAAATCACTTACATAATGATGCTCTTAAGGGTAATCGCTCTAAAAAATATCTCACAATCATAAAAAAACTGTTTCCATCAATGAACGCGCCTAGTGCGATGTCTACACCTAACCGCCGTACAAAATCTATTCATGAAGGGGGCGGTCTAATGACACTTAATACAAGTAAACCAAATTATGTATACTGGGATGATCCGAATGAGATCGTTAATAGACTGAGACTTCTAGTTGCATCACAATCAGCTGGTCATAGTAATCATAACAATGAAATAGTTTCCATAATTGAAGAGCTGCGAGAAGCAAAAATAATTTTTTAAATAAAAATGATACGTTCAATGATTTTAGCAACAATATCAAAATGTCGCTTGACAAGTTCGGACATTTTTCCTCCAGCAACATTACAAACCAAAATTATACTATGAAGAAATCTATTCCTGGCATATTGATAGATAATGAAAGTAATATTATTTTTTCAAACAAAAGACTTAAAAATGTAGGTGAACCCCTAGAAGACAATGATGTATGCACAAAAATATTTATGGAACGTAAAATAAAGCAAACGATGAGAAAGAAAGATAAACTCTTAATGGAGCAAATTACATCGAACGAGAAACTGATAGGCGAGATAGCATCTAGTTTCCAGAATATAAAAGCTGAGAATAAAAGTGAAATTCAAAACACAGATAAATCACTTAAAGAATACGTGAACATAGAAATTGAAACATTACGTCGTCTAATTAGCACTGAAAATCGAAAGATGCTATCTGCAATGGAGACATTAAAAACCCATATATTTACATATTTTAAACAACACGCAGTTTAGGGGAGAACTATAAATAATGCATGCACTTGTGAGGTATAAGGTAAAGACTTAATGGTCGTCGACAAGTTCGGTCACTTCTCTAATGAGTGACACAACAGGAAATATGATCTCCAGTTGTTGGACTTGCATATGGATAATAAGCAATATGTTGATGCACAAAACAGGCGAATTAAAAACATCAGTAACGCAATGGACGAAAAAGACACGGTTAACACAAATTTTCTACAATCGAGAATCAACGAAGCGACACAAGGCTTGCACACGCTTATAAACATCTAAAATGAAAAAAACGTAAAAAATAAATATATAAAAAAAAAAATCAATATTGAAAGTCTCATTATTAACATACGCACCAAGTGAAGTTGACATTAAGAACAGAAAATATATATATGGAAAAAATAAATCAATGGGAAAACATGACTAAAAGAGATTTAATTAATGAATTACATGCACCAGCCCGTAAAAACTTTAGGCGTCGACGTGTTGTTATAAAAGGAATCGACGACCTTTGGCAAGCAGATTTGGTAGAAATGGGAAAGTACTCGTCATCGAATAAAGGCTATAAATTTCTATTGACGGTTATCGACACATTCTCTAAATATGCATGGGGAGTTGCATTGAAATCTAAATCAGCTAAAGACGTTACTAACGCTTTATCAAGTATTTTTAAATTTGGACGAATTCCTAAGAATTTACAAACCGACGATGGGAAAGAGTTCTTTAATACTACTTTCAAAACATTATGTGACAAAAATAACATCAACCACTATTCGACATATAGTGGGTTAAAAGCGTCTATTGTTGAACGTTTTAATAGAACCCTCAAGGAAATGATGTGGCGAGAGTTTAGTTTCAAAGGAACATATCATTGGATTGAAATGTATAATAAATTGATTGATGAGTATAATCGAAAACATCATAGAACTATTAAAATGGAACCGATAAAAGTGACCTCATTAAATGAAGATAATCTGTTAAACACTGTTTACAATCATATTAAAATTTTTCACGGGGCAAAATTTCATGTGGGTGACTATGTTCGTATAAGCAAGCATAAACATACATTTGAAAAGGGATATACTCCCAACTGGACAACGGAAATTTTTAAAATAAAACGAATACAAATGACAAACCCAACTACATACATATTAGAAGACTATCAGGGTGCACCCCTTCAGGGGGTTTCTATAAAGAAGAGCTAAGGAAAACACGTTATCCAAATACTTATCTAGTTGAAAAGATAATAAAACGAAAAAACGATCGAGTTTTTGTTAAATGGTTGGGGTTCCCTAATGAACACAACTCTTGGATACACAAGAACGAGGTGCTCTAAATGGCGACAGATCATCAACGACGAACTCCTGAAACCATTACACTCAAACACACACACACACACACACACACAACACATACACACACAGCAATATTATACCAATTAATTTTCAATAAAAGACATTCAAATGAAATTCATAAAATGTGTATTTATTTATTCATGTTTATTTATTTATTTATTTATATATATATATAATTTTTTTTTTTCTTATATATCTACAAATCACAATTAGCTTATGAACTTATTCTATAATGACCCCAAGCATATGTTTGGATGCCATCTTCTCTTATTTTTCTCTTATCATCTAATCCACTTAAAGTGGTTTTCTTAACTCTATGCGTATATAAATTATGGAACTTAGTTCTAAACATTAGCATACTATCACATAATTTCTTATTTTCAAATAAACATTCCTTATAACTATTTAAATTTAATTTATCTAACGCAGATTTTTTGACTCCTTTAGATTTTTTTATGCACCCTCCGCCTTCAAGCGATAAGCTGTACATCTTTGCCCTTAAACCTACAAACTCGACCATACTTTTGCCGCAGTTTTCGTCTTTCATCATTCCTAACACCTTTTTATTGCACCTTTTTATCCCGTATTTAACCGCTAAATCTTCGGGGTATTCCGAAGTATCAAACTTCATATCCACATCTTTGCTTATATCCGCAAAGAAATCATTTGTTTGAATGGAATAAATAAATGAGTCTGTATCCATATAATTTAATTCGACTGCCTCTTGGAATTTGGGCTTCATGTAATCATAGTGGAAATCATACATTTTCCACTTTGATAATTCTAAGACTGTGAACCCTAAATACATCGGCTTATCATAAGTATTATGAAGTCGCTTCATTTGTATGGCATACATGTCTTCAGCAAATTGTGCAGAGCTATGAAAACTAGCCTTTGCAATCAGCGCTCGTGCTCCCAACCGATTGCAGCTCACTGTTTCCCAAGACGTGACTAGCTTGACATTTTTCCGTTTTTCAACGTTTTCCATCGTTTTCCCATAAACGGCATTGTTCAATAGCTTGAAGAAATCTTTCTCGAAATTGTTCTGTGCCATTGTTCTATGATGTGTGTTAAGATCAATGTATTTTTTCAGCCAAGCCGACTGTTTGAATCTTAACACACGATGGATCTTTGTCAGCTCTAGTCCGTTTATCAAGCACTGCTGCAAATTTCTGTAGTGTATGGGGTATTTTACTTTGGACCTCAGGTCAGCAATTAGTTTGTTGACTTTTGCTGCCGGTGTGGCCCTTTGGTTAAGCGGACAAAACGGAAGATCATTATGTAAATCGTGTAGGTTTGATGGATACATTAAATCAACCTCAAGAATATAACCATATTCTGAGGTTTCTCCAATATTTATTACATCTAATGATGAAATTTCATCTTCGGTCAACCACTGAAAACCTGTATAAGGGAGACATTGCGACATGGCCCAACCGTATAGATTGTTTGCATCTAAATACATTAAGTATTCAGACGGTTTGCTGGCATCGTATTCAGAGAGATATTTATGATTGGCTTTTGAGTACCTTTTACAGCACTGTACAAGCCCACCACGAATACCGCTCTGAATAAATCTATACATATCAATGTCAGTTAGCAGCTCCAGCTCAATTTCTGTTGTCTTGAGCATAGCATCCCAAGACAGACCAGGAGTTGTATAATAATGAGCCGGATCAAGAGAGTAAATTTTCTGACAAATTTCTCTGAAATTTTGGAAAATGTCTGCTAACAAAAGCACATCAGTTTTAAGATACAATTCCATGTAATCTTTTAAGGTTTGACAACCAAAAACTGTCCAGACATGTTGAGCATGTGCATAATCTTCTTCTGTACATTCGGAGTTTGTGAGGCTATTAAAGAAATTTTCTCTCGAAGGTAGAGAGCTCTCACTTAAACGACTCTCTGAGTCTAAATATTCGTATGGGAACACCCCCTTTCTATGAACCAGGTTGAATTGGTCATCAAGTGGGAAGAAACGTCTGACACTTTCAAACCTTTCAACACTTAAGTTTGCGCTTAGCGCATCTAAACTTGTTGCCATGAAACGATATGTATCGAGAAATCTAATTTCAAGATTTTTATCGTGGGAGGCAATGTGTGTATATTTAGAAAGGGATATGTACAATTCCTTATTCAGTGGCAGCACCTTGATTTCACCATCGACTTTGTTTAATTCTCTAACGAATAAATGTGAATCATACTTAGAGAAGTTATGGAAAAATACAGGGACAAAAGGTGCAATTTGGAAATTAATGTTGCAGGCATTATGCGCTGCGCCTCTAAATTTACCAGTTAAATGGCAATGATCTCTAACGCGATCAGCTCCTAACGCCTTTTTACAAATATGGCAGTTAAAAGCCATTCTAAAACCATTTTCCTCTTCAGAACTCATTGTTATGGGTCTAACTGTACTCAGGTATGAGGTGTAAATTTCGTTCACATCTTTTATTAGAGATTTAACGAAATTTTCACCTGCATTTTCACCTGTCTCCATAACAAATTTGTCTAAATTGGAATTAAAGGCGCATTTGATGAAATACGAGAATGCAATGGGAACATGTTCATGTGTTGCCACTACATTCTCACTAACTCTAGAGTTTAAGGGCTTTAACATGCACTCGAAATCTGCATAGACTACGAAGGGTACATCTAAACTACGATTAAAATTTTTAAAACTTAGACTTGCCTTTTCCGCCGTTGGCAAGGTCGATACCATCTTTCCACACTGCTGTTTATGCTCCTCGTGTAGTTTTATGCTGTGGGAATAGTTTAGGCACGTGCCACAGAACAGGAGCTCTTCTGTGTGGCTTGTTAATTGTGTGCGTACAAGTCTGAAAATATAAATCAACGTATTTCATAAGTATTTTTTCTAAATATATGCATATGTTTATTTATATTTGACTACATACCTTGATAAATTTCTTATCCATACAAAATGGGCCCGACCTTCCATCTCCAACAGCATTAGGCTCACGTGGGATTGTTTCTCCTCCTTCGTTAAATATAACGGCCCAATAACTGCTCCAATCTCCTCGTCGAATCCGAAAACATTTACGCTTATGGTCGGGTTTTGCTCTTCAAACACTTTGAGTTGTTTCAAAGGGAGAGGAAACTCCATGTTTTCAAAATTAAGCGTTAAATGCTCGCTTAATTGGATGACGGTGGCGTTAATATCGTCGATGGTATAGCTGCTGCTTCTATTCGCATTGCCTTGCGGTGTTTTAAAAGCGGAAATTAACGCCCACTTGAAGCAAAACTCATCGGAATTTTTCACGTTTACCAACGCTTTTTTCGCCTTAAGCGTTTTTGGTAAAGCGATCCAACTCGATACTTTTAATGGAGTATATTTATTCACATTAAGCTCCATGCGAAGAATTTTTGCCAGGCTCCAGCCACTATCCTTCTCCTGGAATTCATCCATTTTCGCCTTTATACTCGCAGAGTGATCTATGAATGCATCCTCAAGGCTGGTTGACTGCGTTACAACACCCATTTCTGTTTGATGCGACTTCACAGATCTTATCACCTCCTCATCAACATATTTTACATACTCTGCGAAGAGCTCGAAATTAGCCTTCACAGAAGTATGCATATGTAAAATATTTTTGAGGAGAGGGAGTAGAGCCGCTGATGCATCGCACATAAATTCTTCCGGCAGAAGAAGTCCATCCTTTCTGTTCTCGAAAGAATATGTGCATATGCGGTTCTTGAAACCGCTTGCGATCAGCTTTACCTGCTCATTCACTGGTGTGAAAACACGGATCTTGTGAGCATTTGACCTGAAGTGCGTGCTCCATTTCGCTTGTAGCATGTACACATCACACGCAGAACAATAAATAGCATGCTTGGGTGTTGGCATAGCAGTTTTATTGTAGCTGGTGGTTGAAATTGGGTTGCCGATGCTAGATCCAGTGGAGTAGTTGGAGTGGGTGGTGAAGCTGGGGTTGAAGGCGTTAGATCCGGTGGCGTAGTCGAAGTGGGCGTTGAAGGTGGGATTGGCGATTGTAGATCCGGTGGCGTAGTCGAAGTGGGCGTTGAAAGTGTTGGAGTTGATGTTGCCGTTATAGTTGTTGTAGTTGTAGGTGGCGATGGGTCCGTTGGGGGTGGCGATAGGGCCGCTATGGTTTGCGGTAGGCCCCCTGAGGAGAACGTTCGAGATTATCAACGGCTTATCTCCTCTGGTGTGGGTGGTGACAGATCCGTGGGGGGTGGCGAAAGGGCCGTAGCGTTGGCGGTAGGCCCCCTGAGGAGAACGTTTGAAATTATCACCGGCTTATCTCCTCTGGTGTGGGTGGTGACAGATCCGTTGGGAGTGGCGAATGGTCCGTTGGAGGTGGCAGCAGGTCCGTTGGTTGTGGCGATGGGTCCGTTGGGGGTGGCAATGGGTCCTTTGGGGGTGGTGATGGGTCCGTTGGCGATGTTGTTGCTTCTAAACACAACATTATCGAAGTAATTCGGGATGCTGTTGCGACCCACGTTCTTATTATAACTAATATAATTGAACGTTTTGTCGCAGTCAGCGTTGGAGTTGTTGTTGTTGTTGCACTTGTTGAAAGCCATTTTTAAACAAAACGATTTTTTTTAAGTTTGAGGATTTGAGGTTTTAGATAGACGATAGTTCAGGAACTACTGATGCGGGTTCAATGAAGGAAAGGAGCCTTTATAGCTCAGGGACTGATTTTTCTATTACTTCATTCAATTGATAAATATTAGAGATAGGGACAAACAGGTTTAAGAGGACATAGGGTATGATCCGGTGCATCTACAATACAACGTGTACACTTTTTGAAGACTAACTCTCACGCCCAAAGTCATAAAACAATCAAAATAATGTGAAGATGAAAGAAGATATCCTAAAAATCAGTGAAATCTGGGGCATTCGATGAGTCTGATACTAAAAATTGACACGTAAACCGCAAGTCATAAGACTATAATATTTAGGAGAAAACAATTACAGAAGCCCATCCATACATTACCTGAATACATGATTGTCCACCCTTGGCACACGCACCCATAATAGAGCTGTTTACCCTTGTCAGTAGGTGTCTATAGGCGTGAAATTTACGATCGAACCTTTTTCTCTAACAAAACCTGTTTACAAGTGTGCGCCGCACTTGTGTTCCTTCGCCGTGTAGAAAAACGGTCTGTTCACACTCTTCAGAAAAGGGAGAGCAAATTAAATGCGCACGTGCCTGATCGAGCTCTTAAGCCACCCCTGAAAAAGTAAACAAACAAGTCGATGCGTGCACTTGTGCGCACGTGATCTCATAACCCTCTCCCAATAAAATCTGAATTTTAATGAGCGGCCTCTTATTAAACCAGTTTTTAATGATCGGTCCTTTTCCCACCACCGAAAAAGTAGATGAACAAGTGTGTGTGCACTTGTGCGCACGTGATCTCATAACCCTCCCACTTAAAATCTGAATTTTAATGATCGGGCTACTAGAAAGGGACAGTTACTAAATGTAACGGCCACTTTCTCAGCCCCCCCTCATCAAAAGTCACAAAGGCCCATGACGATTGGCCCTGCACTTGTCCCTCCTAAAAAAGGATCACGTACCTGCATATTAACGATCGGTCCCCGCACACCCTCTTCAAAAGGGTCAGGTGCCTGCATATTAATAGTCACGTAGGGTCATAAATCATTAATTATTCCCATCCACGTAATTAAATTGACAGCAACTTGCCTGTCACAGAACATACAGTTCCCTACTACTTTTATTTGCTGTTTATTTGTTGTTTATTGTTTATCGTGTGCATCCTCGTTTATTTCTTGTTTATTGTTGTTTATTTGTTGTCTATTATGTTTAATGTTGTTTATTGTTGTTTATTTGCTGTTTATTGTGTTTTTAATGTTGTCTCTATGTTGCTTCATGACGTTTATTTCTCTTTACTTGCCGCTCTTAATGTTGTTCATTGTTGCTTTATGTTAACTATTGTTCTTTACTCCTCGTTTAATGTTGTCATGTGTTGCTTTGCTATTAATTAGTGGTTATTTATGGTTTGCGTTAATCAGTTATTGTTCATCTCAGACTGATTAAATTAAAACATATTAAAAGTTATACAGTCCCATGCATTAAAAAATACAAAAATACTAGTTCGAATTTAATTTTTATAAATCTTTATTAAATATTCTTTAAAAACAGCTTAAAAGGATTGTTTAAAGGACAGCTCTTGTTCTTGGGTTCAATAGTAGAAACCTTAAACACAAGTGTCCACAGTTAAAAGTTTCAAACCGTTTTCTCGTTTATAATTGTATTCAATGTTATCTCCTAAATATTTGATTAGCTCTAAAGGTGGTGGTAAATTCCCAAAGCTGTCAAAATATCGACTTTCCTTCTCTGTTTTATAAAAAGCCACACTCCCTTTTACGAACACGTTTTGAAGTGAGTCTCTCATAAATACACCTCTGAAATTAGGAATATGCTTGCGTGCAAAGTTCATAATATCAATGTTTGAAAGTGGTTTATTGGGTAGCTGCGCTAGAAGTTTTTTTGAAGAGTTGATATACCGTATCCCTTTTGGTATGGCTTGAGATACAGACCATTGCCTAAAGCAATTGCTTCTATTTTTTTATTATGTCGCTTATTCTCCTCTATCTGTTTTCTGGCGGTATTAGCACTGTTAAGTTTAGCAATAGCTGAACCACCAGACGCAAGCCCTCCTAAGGCACCAATTGCTGTTAAAATCGGTACAAGCGGCAAGAACCCGCCCACTTTAGGCACACTTATTATTCTCGGGATTATTACATCTTTTTTTATCTTCAATTGAGTTGAGTTGAGAACCAGATCGGCTATATGACGTTTCCTTAATTCTTTGTGGTTTGAGTATGCTATATCATGCTCTCTGCAGGCGGCGTCTAATGGATTTATTCCCTTATCGCCACGCTCCAAACGTGACTGGAGTTTTGTTCCTGGCCCACAAAACTGATAGCCTGGCAAGTGTAATTCTACTGGCAGTGAGTTTATTATTTTATTAATGATACCTCCTCCGTGGTAGACGTTAATTTTATTACTAAATGGTTTATAAAAGTGCATTACCATTTTATTAGCTCATTATTCTTCAAAGAGCTGTTAATGAGTGACGTGCTTATGAAAAAACCTTAACTAATATGCGTTTAATAAAGCAAAAAACGAACATTGAAGTGAGAAATTTCGATTTAAAAAATAATGAAAACCAAACGATCAGGCACAGTAGCCTTTTACCCAGTTCAATTAGAGCCCTAATTGTTGGACCTTCTAACTGTGGGAAAACAAATGTAATGATTAGTTTGATCGAGAGTCCCAATGGACTAAAATTTGAAAATATTTATTTGTATTCAAAGTCGTTATTTCAACCTAAATACGAATATCTAAAAAAACTTGTAGGCCCGATCAAAGGCATGGGCTATTTTACATATTCTGAAAATGAAAGTGTAATAGCACCAGACAAGGCCAAAAAAACTCGATAATGATATTTGATGATGTAGCGTGTGAAAAACAAAATAATATTCGTGCGTACTTTTGCATGGGGCGACATAGCAACATCGATGCGTTTTATTTATGCCAAACATACACACGTATTCCGAAACATCTTGTGCGTGATAATGCAAACCTAGTTCTAATGTTTAAACAAGATGCCCTAAATATGAAGCACGTCTATCAGGATCATGTAGGCGTTGATATGAATTTCGATTGTTTTAAGGAAATTTGTCAATTATGTTGGAAAGAAAGATATGGCTTTCTATTAATTTGTAAAGATGACCCCATAGATAACGGACGGTATAGACGAGGATTTGCAGACTTCATTCGAATTTGAAATATAACTTGTCAAAATGTCAACAACACTTACGTTAACAGGATGCAGTTCAACTTTATCGGCAAACTACTTTCCGCCTATTATACTACATACGGAATATGAATGTGCTCTTATAGATTTTCATATGTATAACTCGATTCCAAATGTGGATCATGATAATAATTTATTCCATATTGGAGAACATGTATTCGAGATTCCCGTGGTATCCTTCGAGCTAAATGACATAAGTAATGTTATATTAGAGAAAATGAAGGAAGTAGAACCCAAAAAAATAAATCATCCACTTATCGAGAGCAACAACAACACACTTCAGCAACAACACACATTTCAACTAAGGAACATCCCATATATGTTGACAGATAGCGTACTATTGGCAGATTATTTGGATATTATAAAAGGGAGCTAAAGTCAAATACCGTACATACCTCAGATCAACCTGTCGATATATTGAAAGTGAATACAATTCGCTTGGAGTGTAATATTGTAAGCGGATCATATGTGAACGAAGAATCAAGTCATGCGTTGCATGAATTTACTCTCAACGTTCCACCAGGCTATAAAATGAGCGAGAAATCTATCAACCTGATTTATTTGCCAGTGAACACGAGAGAGATTCAGTCATTAATTTTACGGATTGTTGATCAAGACGGAAATTTAGTTAATTTACGTGAAGAGAGCGTTACAGTTCGCTTACATTTATGACCACGACAATGATTATTTACAATAAATATGCGTGTAATAACCCCAACTCAAACATTCCGAGTTCTAACATAGAGGAAACAAGATCAGTAAGGAGAACTCTTACACCTGCAAACAGATTATTTTTAAAGTCTTTGGGTCTTACAATCAGAACGCAATGAGCGATATCTTGAATGTTCGAGAAAAGCCTTATTCCGACGAGAGCATAATAAAAAAATAAGATCATAGTTACTCACCCTACTCTCAATAATTTAAGACTAATGATGAAGTTCGAATTACAATCCAAAATCAGGATTATTATGTTTTACCGAGCGAGAGTTGTATTAATATTGAGGGCTCGATTTGTTTGGCTGACAACACACCTACTAACGCTGGTAAATTAAAAAACAATCGCACACGATTTGTTGGTACAACGACCACCTTAAAAAACTACATTTCAATGAATAAGAGCGAGAGCCACATGCTTAGTAACTCTGGATGGTTTAATGGATCTGATAGACAGCTAGCAAACGGTGGATATTTTAATTTCTCCGTTCCTCTTAAATTCTTACTTGGATTTGGAGAAGACTATAATAAAGTCTTGTTAAATTGTAAACATGAGCTTATACTACTCATGACTAAAAGCATGGAAGATGTATTTTATTCGAAAATTGGAGATGTTGAATTTAAACTGAATATTTCCAATATAACATGGAAAATACCACATGTAGCACTTAGCGACGAGAAGAAATCGGCAATGTTTAGTTTGACTAAAAACGGTGGTTCGTTACCAATAGCATTTCGTAGCTGAGACTGCTATCTTAATCCCGCACTAGCGGAGGGCTCCCATCATATATGGAATGTTAAGCTTGCAGCCAACAGGGAGCGCCCCCGTTTTGCGATAATAGCATTTACACTAAATGGAGCACTAATTCAAAATCACTTGAGAAACATAAAAGTGTACTTGAATTCTGAAACGTATCCATATGATGCATATGATCCATATGACATGAATGTTAATTTTGGACGAGAACGTTTCGCTAGCCTCTACGACATGTATACAAATTTCCAACAAAGCTATTATATGAAAGAGTCTCGGCCGCTGCTTTCACCTAGCGTGTTTATTATTGTTATTGATCTTTCGCATCAGAATGAGGCTGTTAAAACGGGACCAATTGATGTGAGAGTTTCTATCGAACTGGAGAATGCAAGTTCTAGGAACCAAAAGTATATTGTTTGCTTATGCATGATCGATTAGTGGAATATTCTCCGTTGACTGGATTAGTTCAGCGCATCGTTTAGTATAAGCATCAAAAACAAACTTCTAAAAATGGATCTGGAGCGAGTTGCTATTGACGTTCAAGGATTTTATGCATCATTTGAATGCACCATATTATACCTATTATAGTTATTAAGAAAATAAATAAATAAATAAAAACAGCTCAAGTAAAAATATATAAAATTTATGTATTTTTATTTTCCATAAATTTCGAAATTTGAACATTCAATAATTACAAAAAGTTTGAATAAATTATTAAGTGCGCATTGGTTTGAAGGTTTTTTATGTATTCTGCAATTTGTGAAATAGTTTGGGAAGTGTATTAAACTTTCTTCAAGCTCCAAATCAATTATGTTTGTGGATAAATATTTCATTAAAAATTGTTTCTTAGCATCGCCCCTTACAATGATTGAGGCGAAACTGTTTAATGGCGTTAATATATCCTCCAGCCCTAAATATGAAATATCTCCATCCGACCAATCCAAACCATCTACATATTCTTGGGCTATTAAATTAGTCTTTTGATTTACTTCATCCAGCTCCTTTATATTGTAGGGTGGTTTGATGTGAAAGAAATTTGGAATAACCGAACCACCCTGCATGAATGCTATATAGGGTTTGAAGTGAAAGAAATTTGGAATAACCGAACCACCCTGCATGAATGCTAGTTCTTTAACGAAAACCTGATTATCGTTTCCAAATGCATATTGGAAATCAACCAAAACGCAAGAGTTTCTATCTACCTTCAACATCTTGCCTCAACTTTATGTAACATACTGAAAAGATTTAATGAGAGTCGGTGCCTTAAAAGGTGCGCGTACGTAAATTTAGAGTTAGTTTGATTCAGATGTCAACCAACATGACCCCGCAACAGTTAAAAAAAGCGAGAAAGTGTAGGAAGCCTCAAGATCATGAATTAATTATCGGATTTGAATATTATGTAGATCTTAAGCTAAAGTAAAGTGTGGATTTTCAACTACAAGAGCATTTACACCCATGATCTGGATGCAACAACATAAACAAAATTTCATTGGCCTAGAGAAGGAGGAGTGGATTCGATTGTTAACGCACAAGGAATATATCCAGTTAAGGCTTGAACAGTTTGAGTTCTTAATGCCTGATACAATAGTTGATCACCCCCTACTTGATACAGTAAAGTGTCATTTTAGGTATAGAAAACCGGAAAATCAATGTATTTTAGTATTAAATAAATATGGTAATAAAATTAAGTTTGATGGCGAATCCTGGCGATCGTTTATACGATTGGGAATATTTTTTACATCTTTCTTATGTTGGAATACATTATTGAAAAATCAAATTACAAGTATATATTATAACCATATTATTCTCAAATGTGCAATGACTCAAAAAAATGATATACGGTTCACCGATTTAAATGTAACTTATAGAAATGACGAAGAAATAGATTTAACTCGTTTATGCTTTGAAATTTCTAAAAAGATGGGACGAGAAATAGAAAGAGATGCAAACAACTATAGAGAAATATTTAAAAAAAAATAGTCAGCTGTATAAGTAGGCTCCCAGTATCAAGGCTGCATTCAGTTCTAATTTTATCGTGAAGAAGTACAGTACGGAAATTTGGCTACACCTCCATTGTAAAGAAAATTTATGATTTTCTAGCCGAATTTGATGGGATGATTTTTCCTGAGCATCAACGGCTGTTGGCGGAATTCCGAGAATATTTCACCAAATACGAAAAATCTCACATTAGAACATCGCAATACGGAGAACATTTAACAATATGTCCCTGGTCCTCAGATCAGACAATAAGTGGATGTGACACCTGCGCCTGTCACTTTTATACTATACGAATACAAAAACTAGAACGCCTTATATGACAGTACACTAAATTAAGTAATAGAATGATACATAAAACTATTTAATCCTAAGCTAGAATAAATATTTTAAATAAATTGTAGTATAAACAAAACAATAAATAAATTGACAAAAACTCTGTAAAATGAAAACCTGTTGTCTTTCTTTTATCCCATACATTAGAATTTACGATCAAACCTTTTTCTCTAACAAAACCTGTTTACAAGTGTGCGCCGTACTTGTGTTCCTTCGCCGTGTAGAAAAACGGTCTGTTCACACTCTTCAGAAAAGGGAGAGTAAATTAAATGCGCACGTGCCTGATCGAGCTCTCAACCCACCCCTGAAAAAGTAAACATACAAGTCGATGCGTGCACTTGTGCGCCTGTGATCGCATAACCCCTCCCACTTCAAATCTGAATTCTAATGAGTGGTCCCTTATTATACTGGTTTTTTAATGATCGGTCCCTTTTCCCCACCCCCGAAAAAATAGATGAACAAGTCGATGCGTGCACTTGTGCGCACGTGATCTCATAACCCCTCCCACACTTACTAAAATGTAACGGCCACTTTCCTCAGCTCCCCCCCCCCACTCAAAAGCTCACAAAGACCCATGACGATTATTTCCCTCACTTCCCCCTCCCTAAAAAAGGGATCGCGTACCTGGATATTAACGATCGGTCCCCTCACACCCCTCCCTCAAAAAGGGTCAGGTGCCTGCATATTAATTAGGGTCACGTAGGGTCATAAATCATAAATTATTCACATCACGTAATTAAATTGACAGCAACTTCCTGTCACAGAACATACAATTCCCTACTACTATTGCCGATAGGTTGCTAAAATGTTGTCCCAAAGACCCGGAAAATTCCAGTGACGCCAACACATTGTCTAAAGAACGCCCTCTTCATGCCAGAAGGACGGCACAAATAAGTTTAATTACTGCTTAAAGAATGCCGATAGGTTGTCAAAAGATTGTCCCAAGGACGCCCAAAGATTGCTCACAAATAAGTTAGATTGATGCCCCAAGCATGCCCATAGATGGCCTATAGGTGGCCAAGAGGTTGTGATGCCCAAAGATTGTCTAAAGAATTCCCACTTGAAGCCAGAGGGATGCCGAAAGGTTGCTAAAAGGTTGTCCCATGTATGCCCAAAGTTTGCTCTCTCTATGCCAGAATGATGGTAAAGTCCGATTAATGCCCCAAGAATGCCCAAAGATTGCCGAAAGGTTGCCAAAAGGTTGGCGCAGGGAGCCGGAATATTCTCCCAATGACGCCCAAAGATTGTCTAAAGAATGCCCAATTTATGCCAGAAGGATGCCACAAATAAGTTTAATTAATGCCCACAGAATGCCGATAGGTGGCCAACAGGTTGTCCCAAGGAACCGGAACTTTCTCCCAATTACGCCCAAAGGTTGTCCAGAGTATGCCAACCGCGAGCCAGAAAGTTCTCCCAATGACGCCCTAAGATTGTATAAAGATTGCCCACTTGATGCCAAAAGGTTGTCCCAAGGATGCCCAAAGTTTGCTCTCTCTATGTCAGAACGATGCCACAAATAAGTCCGATTATTGCCCCAAAAATGCCCAAAGATTGCTGAAAGGTTGCCGAAAGGTTGCCAAAAGGTTGTCCCAAGGAGCCGGAAAAAGATTGCTCTCTCCATGCCAGAAGGATGCCAAACATAAGCCGGATTAAGGCCCCAAGAATGCTCAAAGATTGCCGAAAGGTTGACAAAAGGTTGTCCCAAGGAGCCGGAAAATTCTTCCAATGACGCCCAAAGATTGTCTAAAGAATGCCCACTTGATGCCAGAAAGATGCCACAAGTAATTTGAATTAATGCCCACAGAATGCCGATAGGTTGCCAACAGGTTGTCCCAAGATAAACAGAAATTTCTCCCAATTTCGCCCAAAGATTGTCCAAAGGATGCTCGATGCCAGAAGGATGCTGAAAGGATGCCAATAGATTGTCCCAACGACGCCCAAAGATTGCTCTCTCCATGCCAGAAGAATGCCAAACATACGCCGGATTAAGGCCCCAAGAATGCTCAAAGATAGCCGAAAGGTTGACAAAAGGTTGTCCCAAGGAGCCGGAAAATTCTCCCAATGACGCCCAACGATTGTCTAAAGAATGCCCGCTTGATGCCAGAAGGATGGCACAAATAAGTTTAATTACTGCCCAAAGAATGATGATAGGTTGCCAAAAGATTGTCCCAAGGACGCCCAAAGATTGCTCTCTCTATGCCAGAACGATGCCACAAATAAATCAGATTGATGGTCCAATCATGCCCATAGATTGCCGATAGGTGGCCAACAGGTTGTCCCAAGAAGCCGGAACTTTCTCCCAATTACGCCAAAAGATTATCTAATGAATGCCCACTTGGTGCCAGAAGGATGCCACACATAACTTTAATTACTGCCCAAAGAATGCGAATAGGCTGCCAAAAGATTGTCCCAAGGACGTCCAAAGATTGCTCACAAATAAGTCAGATTAATGCCCCAAGCATGCCCAGGAAATGCCGATAGGTTGCCAACAGGGTGTCCCAAGGAGTCAGAAAATTCTCCCAATTTCCCCCAAAGATTGTCCAAAGGATGCCCACTCGATGCCAGAAGGATGCCGAAAGGTTGTCCAAAGGATGCCTATTCGATGCTAGAATGATGCCGAAAGGTTGCCAAAAGATGGTCCCAAGGACGCCCAAAGATTACTCACTCTATGCCAGAAGGATGCCACAAATAGGTCCGATTATTGCCCCAAGAATGACCAAAAAATGCCGATAGGTTGCCAATAGATTGTCCCAAGGACGCCCAAAGATTGCTCTCTCTATGCCAGAACGATGCCACAATTTAGTCCGATTATTGCCCCAAGAATGCCCAAAGATTGCCGAAAGGTTGGCGCAGGGAGCCGGAATATTCTCCCAATGACGCCAAAAGATTATTAAATGAATGCCCACTTGATGCCAGAAGGATGCTACAAATAACTTTAATTACTGCCCAAAGAATGCGAACAGGCTGCCAAAAGATTGTCCCAAGGACGTCCAAAGTTTGCTCACAAATAAGTCAGATTGATGCCTCAAGCATGCCCATAGATTGCCGATAGGTGGCCAACAGGTTGTCCCAAGGCTCCGGAACTTTCTCCCAAAATTCTTCCAGTGACGCCCATAGATTGTCTAATGAATGCACACTTGATGCCAGAAGGATGCCACAAATAACTTTAATTACTGCCCAAAGAATGCGAATAGGCTGCCAAAAGATTGTCCCAAGGACATCCAAAGATTGCTCACAAATAAGTCAGATTGATGCCCCAAGCATGCCCATAGAATGCCGAAAGGTTGCCAACAGGTTGTCCCAAGGAGACAGAAATTTCTCCCAATTTCGCCCAAAGATTGTCCAAAGGATGCCCACTTGATGCTAGAAGCATGTTGAAAGGTTGCCAAAAGATTGCCCCAAGGACGCCCATAGATTGTCTCTCCATGCCAGAAGGATGTCAAACATAAGCCCGATTAATGCCCCAAGAATGCCCATAGATTGCCGATAGGTGGCCAACAGGTTGTCCCAAGAAGCCGGAACTTTCTCCCAATTACGCCAAAAGATTGTCTAATGAATGCCCACTTGAAGCCAGAAGGATGCAACAAATAACTTTAATTACTGCCCAAAGAATGCGAATAGGCTGCCAAAAGATTGTCCCAAGGACGTGCAAAGATTGCTCACAAATAAGTCAGATTGATGCCCGAAGCATGCGCGTAGATTGACGATAGGTGGCTAACAGGTTGTCCCAAGAAGCCGGAACTTTCGCCCAATTACGCCAAAAGATTGTCTAATGAATGTCCACTTGATGCCAGAAGGATGCCACAAATAACTTTAATTACTGCCCAAAGAATGCGAATAGGCTGCCAAAAGATTGTCCCAAGGACGTCCAAAGATTGCTCACAAATAAGTCAGATTGATGCCCCAAGCATGCCCATAGAATGCCGATAGGTTGCCAACAGGTTGTCCCAAGGAGTCAGAAATTTCTCCCAATTTCCAAGGATGCCCAAAGAATGCTCATAGATTGCCGAACGTTTGCAAAATGATGTTCGAGGGAGCCGGAAAATTCTTCCAATGACGCGCTAAAATTGTTTAATGAATGCCCACTTGATGCCAGAAGGATGACGCAAATGAGTTTAATTAATGTCCAAAGAATACCGATAGGTTGCCATCAGGTTGTCCCAAGGAGTCAGAAATTTCTCCCAATTATGCCCAAAGATTGTCCAAAGGATGCCCATTCGATGCTAGAATGATGCCGATAGGTTGCCAAAAGAGTGTCCCAAGGACGCCCAAAGATTACTCACTCTATGCCGGAAGGATGCCAAACATAAGCCCGATTAATGTCCCAAGAATGCCCAAAAATTGCCGATAGGTTGCCATAAGGTTTTCCCAAGGAGCCGGAAAATTCTTCCAGTGACGTCCACAGATTGTCTAAAGAATGCCCACTTGATGCCAGAAGGATGGCACAAATAAGTTTAATTACTGCCCAAAGAATGCCGATAGGTTGCCAAAAGATTGTCCCAAGGACGCCCAAAATTGCTCACAAATAAGTCAAACTGATGACCCAAGCACGCCCATAGATTGCTTATAGGTGGCCAAGAGATTGTCCCAAGGCGCCGGAACTCTCTCCCAAAATTCTTCCAGTGACGCCCAAAGATTGTCCAAAGAAATCCCACTTGATGCCAGAAGGATGCCACAAGTAATTTGAATTAATGCCCAAAGAATGCCGATAGGTTGCCAAAAGATTGTCCCAAGGACGCCCAAAGATTGCTCACAAATAAGTCAGATTGATGCTCCAAGCATGCCCAAAGATTGCCAAAATGTGGCCAACAGATTGTCCCAAGAAGCCGGAACTTTCTCCCAATTACGCCCAAAGATTGTCCAAAGGATGCCCACTCAATGCCAGACGGATAACAAATGGTTGCCAAAATATTGTCCTAAGGAGCCAGAAAGCTCTCCCAATGACGCCCAAAGATTGTCTTAAAAATGCCCACTTTACGCTAAAGGGATGCCAAATGGTTGACAAAAGATTGTCCCAAGGAGGCCCAAAGATTGATCTATATATGCCAAAACGATGCCACAAATAAGTCCGATTATTGCCCCAAGATTGCACAAAGATTCTCGAAAGTTTGCCAAAAGGTTGTCCCAAGGAGCTGGAAAATTCTTCCAATGACGCCCACAGATTGTATAAAGAATACCCACTCAAAGCCAGAAGGATGCCGAAAGTTTGCTAAAAGATTTTCCCAAGGATGCCCAAGGTTTGCTCTCTCTATGCCAGAACGATGCTAAACATAAGTCCGATTATTGCCCCAAGAATGCCCAAAGATTGCCGAAAGGTTGCCAAAAGGTTGTCCCAAGGAGCCGGAAAATTCTTCCAGTGACGCCCAAAGATTGTCTAATGAATGCCGACTCGATACCAGAAGGATGCCAAATGGTTGCCAAAAGGATATCCCACATCTGCCCAGAGATTGCTCTCTCCATGCCAGAAGGATGCAAAACATATATCCGATTAATGCCAAAAGAATGCCCAAAGATTGCCGAAAGGTTGCCTAAAGGTTGGCGCAGGGAGCCGGAATATTCTCCCAATGACGCCCAAAGATTGTCTAAAGAATGCCCAATTGATGCCAGAAGGATGCCACAAATAAGTTTAATAAATGCCCAAAGAATGCCGATATGTGGCCAACAGGTTGTCCCAAGGAGCCGGAAATTAAACCCAATTTCATCAAAGATTGTCCAAAGGATGCCGACTAGATGCCAGAAGGATGCCGAAAGGTTGCCAAAAGTTTGTCCCAAGGACGCCCAAAGATTACTCACTCTATGCCGGAAGGATGCCACAAATCAGTCCGATTATTGCCCCAAAAATGCCCAAAGATTGGCGAAAGGTTGCCAAAAGGTTGGCGCACGGAGCTGGAATATTCTCCCAATGACGCCCAAAGATTGTCTAAAGAATGCCCTCTCGAAGCCAGAAGGATGCCAAATGGTTACCAAAAGGATGTCCCACATATGCCCAGAGATTGCTATCTAATGCCCCAAGAATGCCTTAAAGACTGCCGAAAGGTTGCAAATGGGTTGTGCCAAGGAGCCTGAAAACTCTCCCCATGACGCCTAAAGATTGTCTAAAGAATGCCCACTTCATGCCAAAAGGATGCCACAAATATTTTCAATTACTGCCCAAAGAATGCGAATAGGTTGCCAAAAGATTGTGCCAAGGACGCCCAAAGATTGCTCACAAATAAGTCAGATTGATGCTACAAATAAGTCAGATTGATGCTCCAAGCATGCCCATAGATTGCCGATATGTGGCCAACAGGTTGTCCCAAGGAGCCGGAACTTTCTCCCAATTACGCCCAAAGATTGTCCAAAGGATGCCCACTCAATGCCAAACGGATGCCAAATGGTTGCCAAAATATTGTCCTATGGACGCCCAACGATTGCTCTCGCTATGCCAGAAAGATGCCACAAATTAGTCCGATTAATGCCCTAAGAATGCCCAAAGATTGCCGAAAGTCAGACAAAAGATTGTTCCAAAAATGCCAACCGCGAGCCAGAAAGCTCTCCCAATGACGCCCAATGATTGTCGTGAAAATGCCCACTTTACGCCAAAGGTATGCCAAATGGTTGCCAAAAGATTGTCCCAAGAATGCCCATAGATTGCCGGAAGGTTGCTAATATGTCGTCCCAAGGAGCCGGAAATTGTATAAAGAATGGCCACTCGAAGCCAAAAGGATGCCGAAAGGTTGCTAAAAGGTTGTCCCAAGGATGCCCAAGGTTTGCTCTCTCTATGCCAGAACGATGCCACAAATAAGTCCGATTATTGCCCCAAGATTGCACAAAGATTGCCGAAAGTTTGCCAAAAGGTTGTCCCAAGGAGCCGGAAAGTTCTCCCAATGACGCCAAAGATTGTCTAAAGAATGCCGACTCGATACGATGGCAGAAGGATGCCGAAAGGTTGATAAAAGGTTGTCCCAAGGATGCCCATGGTTTGCTCTCTCTATGCCAGAATAAGTCCGATTATTGCCCCAAGAATGCCCAAAGATTGCCGAAAGTTTGCCAGAAGGTTGTCCCAAGGAGCCGGAAAATTCTTCCAGTGACCCCCAAAGATTGTCAAATGAATGCCGACTCGATACCAGAAGGATGCCAAATGGTTGCCAAAAGGATATCCCACATCTGCCCAGAGATTGCTCTCTCCATGCCAGAAGGATGCAAAACATATATCCGATTAATGCCCCAAGAATGCACATAGATTACCGATAGGTGGCCAACAGGTTGTCCCAAGAAGCCGGAACTTTCTCCCAAAATTCTTCCAGTGACGCCCAAAAATTGTTTAATGAATGCCCACTTGATGCCAGAAGGATGCCACAAATGAGTTTAATTATGGTCCAAAGAATACCGATAGGTTGCCATCAGGTTGTCCCAAGGAGTCAGAAATTTCTCCCAATTTCGCCCAAAGATTGTCCAAAGGATGCCCACTCGACGCTAGAAGGATGCCGAAAGGTTGCCAAAGGATTGTCCTAAGGACGCCCAAAGATTGCTCTCGCTATGCCAGAAAGATGCCACAAAACAGTCCGATTAATGCCCTAAGAATGCCCAAAGATTGCCGAAAGTCAGACAAAAGATTGTTCCAAGGATGCCAACCGCGAGCCAGAAAGCTCTCCCAATGACGCCCAAAGATCAAAAATGCCCACTTTACGCCAAAGGAATGCCAAATGGTTGCCAAAAGATTGTCCCAAGGACGCCCAAAGATTGCTCTATATATGCCAGAAGAATGCCACAAATAAGTCCGATTAATGCCCAAAGAATGCTCATAGATTGCCGAACGGTTGCCAAAATGATGTTCGAGGGAGCCGAAAAATTCTTCCAGTGACGCCCAAAAATTGTTTAATGAATGCTCACTTGATGCCAGAAGGATGCCACAAATGAGTTTAATTAATGTCCAAAGAATACCGATAGGTTGCCATCAGGTTTTCCCAAGGAGTCAGAAATTTCCCCCAATTACGCCCAAAGATTACTCACTCTATGCCGGAAGGATGCCACAAATAAGTCCGATTATTGCCCCAAGAATGCCCAAAGAATGCCGATAGGTTGCCAATAGATTGTCCCAAGGACGCCCAAAGATTGCTCTCTCTATACCAGAACGATGCCACAATTTAGTCCGATTATTGCCCCAAGAATGCCCAAAGATTGCCGAAAGGTTGGCGCAGGGAGCCGGAATATTCTCCCAATGACGCCCAAAGATTGTCTAATGAATGCCCACTTGATGCCAGAAGGATGCAACAAATAACTTTAATTACTGCCCAAAGAATGCGAATAGGCTGCCAAAAGATTGTTCCAAGGACGTCCAAAGATTGCCCACAAATAAGTCAGATTGATGCCTCAAGCATGCCCATAGATTGCCGATAGGTGCCCAGCAGGTTGTCCCAAGCTCCGGAACTTTCTCCCAATTACGCCACAAGATTGTCTAATGAATGCCCACTTGATGCCAGAAGGATGCCGCAAATAACTTTAATTACTGCCCAAAGAATGCGAATAGGTGCCCAGCAGGTTGTCCCAAGGCTCCGGAACTTTCTCCCAAAATTCTACCAGTGACGCCCATATATTGTCTAATAAATGCCCACTTCATGCCAGAAGGATGCCACAAATAACTTTAATTACTGCCCAAAGAATGCGAATAGGCTGCCGAAAGATTGTCCCAAGGACGTCCAAAGATTGCTAACAAATAAGTCAGATTGATGCACCAAGCATGCCCATAGATTGCCGATAGGTGGACAACAGGTTGTCCCAAGGCTCTGGAACTTTCTCCCAAAATTCTTCCAGTGACGCCCATAGATTGTCTAATGAATGCCCACTTGATGCCAGAAGGATGCAACAAATAACTTTAATTACTGCCCAAAGAATGCGAATAGGCTGCCAAAAGATTGTCCCAAGGACGTGCAAAGATTGCTCACAAATAAGTCAGATTGATGCCAGAAGCATGCCCATAGATTGACGATAGGTGGCTAACAGGTTGTCCCAAGAAGCCGGAACTTTCTCCCAATTACGCCAAAAGATTGTCTAATGAATGCCCACTTGATGCCAGAAGGATGCAACAAATAACTTTAATTACTGCCCAAATAATGCGAATAGGCTGCCAAAAGATTGTCCCAAGGACGTCCAAAGATTGTTCACAAATAAGTCAGATTGATGCCCCAAGCATGCCCATAGAATGCCGATAGGTTGCCAACAGGTTGTCCCAAGGAGTCAGAAATATCTCCCAATTTCGCCCAACGATTGCCCAATGGTTCCCAATCGATGCCAGAAGGCTGCCGAAAGGTTGCCAAAGGATTGTCCTAAGGACGCCCAAAGATTGCTCTCGCTATGCCAGAAAGATGCCACAAATAAGCCCGATTAATGCCCTAAGAATGCCCAAAGATTGCCGAAAGTCTGACAAAAGATTGTTCCAAGGATGCCAACCGCGAGCCAGAAAGCTCTCCCAATGACGCCCAAATATCAAAAATGCCCATTTTACGCCAAAGGTATGCCAAATGGTTGCCAAAAGATTGTCCATAGGACGCCCAAAGATTGCTCTATATATGTCAGAAGAATGCCACAAATAAGTCCGATTAATGCCCAAAGAATGCTCATCGATTGCCGAACGGTTGCCAAAATAATGTTCGAGGGAGCCGAAAAAATTCTTCCAGAAATTTCCCCCAATTACGCCCAAAGATTGTCCAAAGGATGCCCATTCGATGTTAGAATGATGCCGAAAGGTTGCCAAAAGATTGTCAGACAAAAGATTGTTCCAAGGATGCCAACAGCGAGCCGAAAAGTTCACCCAATGACGTCCAAAGATTGTCTTAAAAATTCTCACTTTACGCCAAATGGTTGCCAAAAGATTGTCCCAAGAATGCCCATAGATTGCCGAAAGGTTGCTAATATGTTGTCCCAAGGAGCCGGAAAATTCTTCTAATGACGCCCACAGATTGTATAAAGAATGCCCACTCGAAGCCAAAAGGATGCCGAAAGGTTGCTAAAAGGTTGTCCAAAGGATGCCCAAGGTTTGCTCTCTCTATGCCAGAACGATGCCACAAATAAGTCCGATTATTGCCCCAAGATTGCACAAAGATTGCCGAAAGTTTGCCAAAAGGTTGTCCCAAGGAGCTGGAAAGTTCTCCCAATGACGCCAAAGATTGTCTAAAGAATGCCGACTCGATACGATGGCAGAAGGATGCCGGAAGGCTGATAAAAGGTTGTCCCAAGGATGCCCATGGTTTGCTCTCTATATGCCAGAACGATGCCGCAAATAAGTCCGATTATTGCCCCAAGAATGCCCAAAGATTTCCGAAAGTTTGCCAAAAGGTTGACCCAAAGAGCTGGAAAATTCTTCCAGTGACCCCCAATGATTGTCTAATGAATGCCGACTCGATACCAGAAGGATGCCAAATGGTTGCCAAAAGGATATCCCACATCTGCCCAGAGATTGCTCTCTCCATGCCAGAAGGATGCAAAACATATATCCGATTAATGCCCCAAGAATGCACATAGATTACCGATAGGTGGCCAACAGGTTGTCCCAAGAAGCCGGAACTTTCTCCCAAAATTCTTCCAGTGACGCCCAAAAATTGTTTAATGAATGCCCACTTGATGCCAGAAGGATGCCACAAGTGAGTTTAATTATGGTCCAAAGAATACCGATAGGTTGCCATCAGGTTTTCCCAAGGAGTCAGAAGTTTCTCATAATTACGCCCAAAGATTGTCCAAAGGATGCCCATTCAATGCAAGAATGATGCCGAAAGGTTGCCAAAAGGTTGTCCCAAGGACGCCCAAAGATTACTCACTCTATGCCGGAAGGATGCCACAAATAAGTCCGATTATTGCCCCAAGAACGCCCAAAGAATGCCGATAGGTTGCCAATAGATTGTCCCAAGGACGCCCAAAGATTGTTCTCTCTATACCAGAACGATGCCAGAATTTAGTCCGATTATTGCCCCAAGAATGCCCAAAGATTGCCGAAAGGTTGGCGCAGGAGAGCCGGAATATGACTGCCCACTTGATGCCAGAAGGATGCAACAAATAACTTTAATTACTGCCCAAAGAATGCGAATAGGCTGCCAAAAGATTGTCCCAAGGACGTCCAAAGATTGCCCACAAATAAGTCAGATTGATGCCTCAAGCATGCCCATAGATTGCCGATAGGTGCCCAGCAGGTTGTCCCAAGGCTCCGGAACTTTCTCCCAATTACGCCACAAGGTTGTCTAATGAATGCCCACTTGATGCCAGAAGGATGCCGCAAATAACTTTAATTACTGCCCAAAGAATGCGAATAGGTGCCCAGCAGGTTGTCCCAAGGCTCCGGAACTTTCTCCCAAAATTCTTCCAGTGACGCCCATATATTGTCTAATGAATGCCCACTTCATGCCAGAAGGATGCCACAAATAACTTTAATTACTGCCCAAAGAATGCGAATAGGCTGCCAAAAGATTGTCCCAAGGACGTGCAAAGATTGCTCACAAATAAGTCAGATTGATGCCCCAAGCATGCCCATAGAATGCCGATAGGTGGCCAACAGGTTGTCCCAAGGAGTCAGAAATATCTCCTAATTTCGCCCAATGATTGTCCAAAGGATGCCCACTCGATGCCAGAAGGATGCCGAAAGGTTACCAAAGGATTGTCCTAAGGACGCCCAAAGATTGCTCTCGCTATGCCAGAAAGATGCAACAAATAAGCCCGATTATTGCCCTAAGAATGCCCAAAGATTGCCGAAAGTCAGACAAAAGATTGTTCCAAGTATGCCAACCGCGAGCCAGAAAGCTCTCCCAATGACGCCCAAAGATTGTCTTAAAAATGCCCACTTTACGCCAAAGGGATGCCAAATGGTTGCCAAAAGGTTGTCCCAAGGACGCCCAAAGATTGCTCTATATATGCCAGAAGAATGCCACAAATAAGTCCGATTAATGCACAAAGAATGCTCATAGATTGCCGAACGGTTGCCAAAATGATGTTCGTGGGAGCCGAAAAATACTTCCAGTGACGCCCAAAAATTGTTTAATGAATGCCCACTCGATGCCAGAAGGATGCAACAAATGAGTTTAATTAATGTCCAAAGAATACCGATAGGTTGCCATCAGGTTTTCCCAAGGAGCCCGAAATTTCTCCCAATTACTCCTCCCAATTGTCTAATGAAAGTCCACTTGAAGCCAGAAGTATGCCATAAATAACTTTAATTACTGCCCAAAGAATGCGAATAGGCTGCCAAAGGATTGTCCCAAGGACGTGCAAAGATTGCTCACAAATAAGTCAGATTGATGCCCCAAGCATGCCCATAGATTGCCGATAGGTGGCCAACAGGTTGTCCCAGAAGCCGGAACTTTCTCCCAATTACGCCAAAAGATTGTCTAATGAATGCCCACTTGATGCCAGAAGAATGCCACAAATAACTTTAATTACTGCCAAAAGAATGCGAATAGGCTGCCAAAGGATTGTCCCAAGGACGTCCAAAGATTGCTCACAAATAAGTCAGATTGATGCCCCAAGCATGCCCATTGAATGCCGATAAGTTGCCAACAGGGTGTCCCAAGGAGTCAGAATTTTCTCCCAATTTCGCCCAAAGATTGTCCAAAGGATGCCCACTCGATGCCAGAAGGATGCCGAAAGGTTGCCAAAAGATTGTCCTAAGGACGCCCAAAGATTGCTCTCGCTATGCCAGAAAGATGCCACAAATAAGCCCGATTAATGCCCTAAGAATGCCCAAAGATTGCCGAAAGTCAGACAAAAGATTGTTCCAAGGATGCCAACCGCGAGCCAGAAAGCTCTCCCAATGACGCCCAAAGATTGTCTTAAAAATGCCCACTTTACGCCAAAGGGATGCCAAATGGTTGCCAAAAGATTGTCCCAAGGACGCCCAAAGATTGCTCTATATATGCCAATAGAATGCCACAAATAAGTCCCATTAATGCCCTAAGAATGCTCATAGATTGCCGAACGGTTGTTAAAATAATGTTCGAGGGAGCCGCAAAATTCTTCCAGTGACGCCCAAAAATTGTTTAATGAATGCCCACTTGATGCCAGAAGGATGCCACAAATGAGTTTAATTATGGTCCAAAGAATACCGATAGGTTGCCATCAGGTTTTCCCAAGGAGTCAGAATTTTCTCCCAATTTCGCCCAAAGATTGTCCAAAGGATGAACACTCGACGCTAGAAGGATGCCGAAAGGTTGCCAAAGGATTGTCCTAAGGACGCCCAAAGATTGCTCTCGCTATGCCAGAAAGATGCCACAAAACAGTCCGATTAATGCCCTAAGAATGCCCAATGATTGCCGAAAGTCAGACAAAAGATTGTTCCAAGGATGCCAACCGCGAGCCAGAAATTTCTCCCAATTACGCCCAAAGATTGTCCAAAGGATGCCCATTCGATGCTAGAATGATGCCGAAAGGTTGCCAAAAGATTGTCCCAAGGACGCTTAAAGATTACTCACTCTATGCCGGAAGCATGCCACAAATAAGTCCGAGTATTGCCCCAAGAATGCCCAAAGAATGCCGATAGGTTGCCAATAGATTGTCCCAAGGACGCCCAAAGATTGCTCTCTCTATACCAGAACGATGCCACAATTTAGTCCGATTATAGCCCCAAGAATGCCCAAAGATTGCCGAAAGGTTGGCGCAGGGAGCCGGAATATGACTTGATGCCAGAAGGATGCAACAAATAACTTTAATTACTGCCCAAAGAATGCGAATAGGCTGCCAGAAGATTGTCCCAAGGACGTCCAAAGATTGCCCACAAATAAGTCAGATTGATGCCTCAAGCATGCCCATAGATTGCCGATAGGTGCCCAGCAGGTTGTCCCAAGGCTCCGGAACTTTCTCCCAATTACGCCACAAGGTTGTCTAATGAATGCCCACTTGATGCCAGAAGGATGCCGCAAATAACTTTAATTACTGCCCAAAGAATGCGAATAGGTGCCCAGCAGGTTGTCCCAAGGCTCCGGAACTTTCTCCCAAAATTCTTCCAGTGACGCCCATATATTGTCTAATGAATGCCCACTTCATGCCAGAAGGATGCCACAAATAACTTTAATTACTGCCCAAAGAATGCGAATAGGCTGCCAAAAGATTGTCCCAAGGACGTCCAAAGATTGCTCACAAATAAGTCAGATTGATGCCCCAAGCATGCCCATAGAATGCCGATAGGTTGCCAACAGGTTGTCCCAAGGAGTCAGAAATATCTCCTAATTTCGCCCAATGATTGTCCAAAGGATGCCCACTCGATGCCAGAAGGATGCCGAAAGGTTACCCAAGGATTGTCCTAAGGACGCCCAAAGATTGCTCTCGCTATGCCAGAAAGATGCAACAAATAAGCCCGATTAATGCCCTAAGAATGCCCAAAGATTGCCGAAAGTCAGACAAAAGATTGTTCCAAGTATGCCAACCGCGAGCCAGAAAGCTCTCCCAATGACGCCCAAAGATTGTCTTAAAAATGCCCACTTTACGCCAAAGGGATGCCAAATGGTTGCCAAAAGATTGTCCCAAGGACGCCCAAAGATTGCTCTATATATGCCAGAAGAATGCCACAAATAATTCCGATTAATGCACAAAGAATGCTCATAGATTGCCGAACGGTTGCCAAAATGATGTTCGCGGGAGCCGAAAAATACTTCCAGTGACGCCCAAAAATTGTTTAATGAATGCCCACTCGATGCCAGAAGGATGCAACAAATGAGTTTAATTAATGTCCAAAGAATACCGATAGGTTGCCATCAGGTTTTCCCAAGGAGCCCGAAATTTCTCCCAATTACTCCTCCCAATTGTCTAATGAAAGTCCACTTGAAGCCAGAAGTATGCCATAAATAACTTTAATTACTGCCCAAAGAATGCGAATAGGCTGCCAAAAGATTGTCCCAAGGACGTCCAAAGATTGTTCACAAATAAGTCAGATTGATGCCTCAAGCATGCCCATAGATTGCCGATAGGTGGCCAACAGGTTGTCCCAAGGCTCCGGAACTTTCTCCCAAAATTCTTCCAGTGACGCCCATAGATTGTCTAATGAATGCCCACTTGATGCCAGAAGGATTCCACAAATAACTTTAATTTCTGCCCAAAGAATGCGAATAGGCTGCCAAAGGATTGTCCCAAGGACGTGCAAAGATAGGTGGCCAACAGGTTGTCCCAGAAGCCGGAACTTTCTCCCAATTACGCCAAAAGATTGTCTAATGAATTCCCACTTGATGCCAGAAGAATGCCACAAATAACTTTAATTACTGCCAAAAGAATGCGAATAGGCTGCCAAAAGATTGTCCCAAGGACGTCCAAAGATTGCTCACAAATAAGTCAGATTGATGCCCCAAGCATGCCCATAGAATGCCGATAAGTTGCCAACAGGGTGTCCCAAGGAGTCAGAAATTTCTCCCAATTTCGCCCAAAGATTGTCCAAAGGATGCCCACTCGATGCCAGAAGGATGCCGAAAGGTTGCCAAAAGATTGTCCTAAGGACGCCCAAAGATTGCTCTCGCTATGCCAGAAAGATGCCACAAATAAGCCCGATTAATGCCCTAAGAATGCCCAAAGATTGCCGAAAGTCAGACAAAAGATTGTTCCAAGGATGCCAACCGCGAGCTAGAAAGCTCTCCCAATGACGCCCAAAGATTGTCTTAAAAATGCCCACTTTACGCCAAAGGGATGCCAAATGGTTGCCAAAAGATTGTCCCAAGGACGCCCAAAGATTGCTCTATATATGCCAATAGAATGCCACAAATAAGTCCCATTAATGCCCAAAGAATGCTCATAGATTGCCGAACGGTTGTTAAAATAATGTTCGAGGGAGCCGCAAAATTCTTCCAGTGACGCCCAAAATTTGTTTAATGAATGCCCACTTGATGCCAGAAGGATGCCACAAATGAGTTTAATTAATGTCCAAAGAATACCGATAGGTTGCCATCAGGTTTTCCCAAGGAGTCAGACATTTCTCCCAATTACGCCCAGAGATTGTCCAAAGGATGCCCATTCGATGCTAGAATGATGCCGAAAGGTTGCCAAAAGATTGTCCCAGGGAGCCGCAGGGAGCCGGAATATTCTCCCAATGACGCCCAAAGATTGTCTAATGAATGCCCACTTGATGCCAAGGATGCCAACCGCGAGCCAGAAAGCTCTCCCAATGACGCCCAAAGATCAAAAATGCCCACTTTACGCCAAAGGAATGCCAAATGGGTGCCAAAAGATTGTCCCAAGGACGCCCAAAGATTGCTCTATATATGCCAGAAGAATGCCACAAATAAGTCCGATTAATGCCCAAAGAATGCTCATAGATTGCCGAACGGTTGCCAAAATGATGTTCGAGGGAGCAGAAAAAATTCTTCCAGTGACGCCCAAAAATTGTTTAATGAATGCTAACTTGATGCCAGAAGGATGCCACAAATGAGTTTAATTAATGTCCAAAGAATACCGATAGGTTGCCATCAGGTTTTCCCAAGGAGTCAGAAATTTCCCCCAATTACGCCCAAAGATTGTCCAAAGGATGCCCATTCGATGCTAGAATGATGCCGAAAGGTTGCCAAAAGATTGTCCCAAGGACGCCCAAAGATTACTCACTCTATGCCGGAAGGATGCCACAAATAAGTCCGATTATTGCCCCAAGAATGCCCAAAGAATGCCGATAGGTTGCCAATAGATTGTCCCAAGGACGCCCAAAGATTGCTCTCTCTATACCAGAACGATGCCACAATTTAGTCCGATTATTGCCCCAAGAATGCCCAAAGATTGCCGAAAGGTTGGCGCAGGGAGCCGGAATATTCTCCCAATGACGCCCAAAGATTGTCTAATGAATGCCCACTTGATGCCAGAAGGATGCAACAAATAATTTTAATTACTGCCCAAAGAATGCGAATAGGCTGCCAAAAGATTGTTCCAAGGACGTCCAAAGATTGCCCACAAATAAGTCAGATTGATGCCTCAAGCATGCCCATAGATTGCCGATAGGTGCCCAGCAGGTTGTCCCAAGCTCCGGAACTTTCTCCCAATTACGCCACAAGATTGTCTAATGAATGCCCACTTAATGCCAGAAGGATGCCGCAAATAACTTTAATTACTGCCCAAAGAATGCGAATAGGTGCCCAGCAGGTTGTCCCAAGGCTCCGGAACTTTCTCCCAAAATTCTACCAGTGACGCCCATATATTGTCTAATAAATGCCCACTTCATGCCAGAAGGATGCCACAAATAACTTTAATTACTGCCCAAAGAATGCGAATACGCTGCCAAAAGATTGTCCCAAGGACGTCCAAAGATTGCTAACAAATAAGTCAGATAGATGCACCAAGCATGCCCATAGATTGCCGATAGGTGGACAACAGGTTGTCCCAAGGCTCTGGAACTTTCTCCCAAAATTCTTCCAGTGACGCCCATAGATTGTCTAATGAATGCCCACTTGATGCCAGAAGGATGCAACAAATAACTTTAATTACTGCCCAAAGAATGCGAATAGGCTGCCAAAAGATTGTCCCAAGGACGTCCAAAGATTGTTCACAAATAAGTCAGATTGATGCCCCAACCATGCCCATAGAATGCCGATAGGTTGCCAACAGGTTGTCCCAAGGAGTCAGAAATATCTCCCAATTTCGCCCAACGATTGCCCAAGGGTTCCCACTCGATGCCAGAAGGCTGCCGAAAGGTTGCCAAAGGATTGTCCTAAGGACGCCCAAAGATTGCTCTCGCTATGCCAGAAAGATGCCACAAATAAGCCCGATTAATGCCCTAAGAATGCCCAAAGATTGCCGAAAGTCAGACAAAAGATTGTTCCAAGGATGCCAACCGCGAGCCAGAAAGCTCTCCCAATGACGCCCAAAGATCAAAAATGCCCATTTTACGCCAAAGGTATGCCAAATGGTTGCCAAAAGATTGTCCATAGGACGCCCAAAGATTGCTCTATATATGCCAGAAGAATGCCACAAATAAGTCCGATTAATGCCCAAAGAATGCTCATCGATTGCCGAACGGTTGCCAAAATGATGTTCGAGGGAGCCGCAAAATTCTTCCAGTGACGCCCAAAAATTGTTTGATGAATGCCCACTTGATGCCAGAAGGATGCCACAAATGAGTTTAATTAATGTCCAAAGAATACCGATAGGTTGCCATCAGGTTTTCCCAAGGAGTCAGAAATTTCCCCCAATTACGCCCAAAGATTGTCCAAAGGATGCCCATTCGATGCTAGAATGATGCCGAAAGGTTGCCAAAAGATTGTCAGACAAAAGATTGTTCCAAGGATGCCAACAGCGAGCCGAAAAGTTCACCCAATGACGTCCAAAGATTGTCTTGAAAATTCCCACTTTACGCCAAAGGGATGCCAAATGGTTGCCAAAAGATTGTCCCAAGAATGCCCATAGATTGCCGAAAGGTTGCTAATATGTTGTCCCAAGGAGCCGGAAAATTCTTCCAATGACGCCCACAGATTGTATAAAGAATGCCCACTCGAAGCCAAAAGGATGCCGAAAGGTTGCTAAAAGGTTGTCCCAAGGATGCCCAAGGTTTGCTCTCTCTATGCCAGAACGATGCCACAAATAAGTCCGATTATTGCCCCAAGATTGCACAAAGATTGCCGAAAGTTTGCCAAAAGGTTGTCCCAAGGAGCTGGAAAGTTCTCCCAATGACGCCAAAGATTGTCTAAAGAATGCCGACTCGATACGATGGCAGAAGGATGCCGGAAGGCTGATAAAAGGTTGTCCCAAGGATGCCCATGGTTTGCTCTCTCTATGCCAGAACGATGCCGCAAATAAGTCCGATTATTGCCCCAAGAATGCCCAAAGATTTCCGAAAGTTTGCCAAAAGGTTGTCCCAAAGAGCTGGAAAATTCTTCCAGTGACCCCCAATGATTGTCTAATGAATGCCGACTCGATACCAGAAGGATGCCAAATGGTTGCCAAAAGGATATCCCACATCTGCCCAGAGATTGCTCTCTCCATGCCAGAAGGATGCAAAACATATATCCGATTAATGCCCCAAGAATGCACATAGATTACCGATAGGTGGCCAACAGGTTGTCCCAAGAAGCCGGAACTTTCTCCCAAAATTCTTCCAGTGACGCCCAAAAATTGTTTAATGAATGCCCACTTGATGCCAGAAAGATGCCACAAATGAGTTTAATTATGGTCCAAAGAATACGGATAGGTTGCCATCAGGTTTTCCCAAGGAGTCAGAAGTTTCTCATAATTACGCCCAAAGATTGTCCAAAGGATGCCCATTCAATGCAAGAATGATGCCGAAAGGTTGCCAAAAGGTTGTCCCAAGGACGCCCAAAGATTACTCACTCTATGCCGGAAGGATGCCACAAATAAGTCCGATTATTGCCCCAAGAATGCCCAAAGAATGCCGATAGGTTGCCAATAGATTGTCCCAAGGACGCCCAAAGATTGTTCTCTCTATACCAGAACGATGCCAGAATTTAGTCCGATTATTGCCCCAAGAATGCCCAAAGATTGCCGAAAGGTTGGCGCAGGGAGCCGGAATATTCTCCCAATGACGCCCACAGATTGTCTAATGAATGCCCACTTGATGCCAAGGATGCCAACCGCGAGCCAGAAAGCTCTCCCAATGACGCCCAAAGATCAAAAATGCCCACTTTACTCCAAAGGTATGCCAAATGGTTGCCAAAAGATTGTCCCAAGGACGCCCAAAGATTGCTCTATATATGCCAGAAGAATGCCACAAATAAGTCCGGTTAATGCCCAAAGAATGCTCATGGATTGCCGAACGGTTGCCAAAATTATGTTCGAGGGAGCCGCAAAATTCTTCCAGTGACGCCCAAAAATTGTTTATTGAATGCTCACTTGATGCCAGAAGGATGCCACAAATGAGTTTAATTAATGTCCAAAGAATACCGATAGGTTGCCATCAGGTTTTCCCAAGGAGTCAGAAATTTCTCCCAATTACGCCCAAAGATTGTCCAAAGGATGCCCATTCGATGCTAGAATGATGCCGAAAGGTTGCCAAAAGATTGTCCCAAGGACGCTTAAAGATTACTCACTCTATGCCGGAAGCATGCCACAAATAAGTCCGAGTATTGCCCCAAGAATGCCCAAAGAATGCCGATAGGTTGCCAATAGATTGTCCCAAGGACGCCCAAAGATTGCTCTCTCTATACCAGAACGATGCCACAATTTAGTCCGATTATTGCCCCAAGAATGCCCAAAGATTGCCGAAAGGTTGGCGCAGGGAGCCGGAATATTCTCCCAATGACGCCAAAAGATTGTATAATGAATGCCCACTTGATGCCAGAAGGATGCAACAAATAACTTTAATTACTGCCCAAAGAATGCGAATAGGCTGCCAAAAGATTGTTCCAAGGACGTCCAAAGATTGCCCACAAATAAGTCAGATTGATGCCTCAAGCATGCCCATAGATTGCCGATAGGTGCCCAGCAGGTTGTCCCAAGCTCTGGAACTTTCTCCCAATTACGCCACAAGATTGTCTAATGAATGCCCACTTGATGCCAGAAGGATGCCGCAAATAACTTTAATTACTGCCCAAAGAATGCGAATAGGTGCCCAGCAGGTTGTCCCAAGGCTCCGGAACTTTCTCCCAATTACGCCACAAGGTTGTCTAATGAATGCCCACTTGATGCCAGAAGGATGCCGCAAATAACTTTAATTACTGCCCAAAGAATGCGAATAGGTGCCCAGCAGGTTGTCCCAAGGCTCCGGAACTTTCTCCCAAAATTCTTCCAGTGACGCCCATATATTGTCTAATGAGTGCCCACTTCATGCCAGAAGAATGCCACAAATAACTTTAATTACTGCCAAAAGAATGCGAATAGGCTGCCAAAAGATTGTCCCAAGGACGTCCAAAGATTGCTCACAAATAAGTCAGATTGATGCCCCAAGCATGCCCATAGAATGCCGATAAGTTGCCAACAGGGTGTCCCAAGGAGTCAGAAATTTCTCCCAATTTCGCCCAAAGATTGTCCAAAGGATGCCCACTCGATGCCAGAAGGATGCCGAAAGGTTGCCAAAAGATTGTCCCAAGGACGCCCAAAGATTGCTCTCGCTATGCCAGAAAGATGCCACAAATAAGCCCGATTAATGCCCTAAGAATGCCCAAAGATTGCCGAAAGTCAGACAAAAGATTGTTCCAAGGATGCCAACCGCGAGCCAGAAAGCTCTCCCAATGACGCCCAAAGATTGTCTTAAAAATGCCCACTTTACGCCAAAGGGATGCCAAATGGTTGCCAAAAGATTGTCCCAAGGACGCCCAAAGATTGCTCTATATATGCCAATAGAATGCCACAAATAAGTCCCATTAATGCCCAAAGAATGCTCATAGATTGCCGAACGGTTGTTAAAATAATGTTCGAGGGAGCCGCAAAATTCTTCCAGTGACGCCCAAAATTTGTTTAATGAATGCCCACTTGATGCCAGAAGGATGCCACAAATGAGTTTAATTAATGTCCAAAGAATACCGATAGGTTGCCATCAGGTTTTCCCAAGGAGTCAGAAATTTCTCCCAATTACGCCCAGAGAGTGTCCAAAGGATGCCCATTCGAGTCTAGAATGATGCCGAAAGGTTGCCAAAAGATTGTCCCAAGGAGCCGCAGGGAGCCGGAATATTCTCCCAATGACGCCCAAAGATTGTATAATGAATGCCCACTTGATGCCAGAAGGATGCCACAAATAACTTTGATTACTGCCCAAAGAATGCGAATAGGCTGCCAAAGATTGCCCACAAATAAGTCAGATTGATGCCTCAAGCATGCCCATAGATTGCCGATAGGTGCCCAGCAGGTTGTCCCAAGGCTCCGGAACTTTCTCCCAATTACGCCACAAGGTTGTCTAATGAATGCCCACTTGATGCCAGAAGGATGCCGCAAATAACTTTAATTACTGCCCAAAGCATGCGAATAGGTGCCCAGCAGGTTGTCCCAAGGCTCCGGAACTTTCTCCCAAAATTCTTCCAGTGACGCCCATATATAGTCAAATGAATGCCCACTTCATGCCAGAAGGATGCCACAAATAACTTTAACTACTGCCCAAAGAATGCGAATAGGCTGCCAAAAGATTGTCCCAAGGACGTCCAAAGATGGCTCACAAATAAGTCAGATTGATGCCCCAAGCATGCCCATAGAATGCCAATAAGTTGCCAACAGGGTGTCCCAAGGAGTCAGAAATTTCTCCCAATTTCGCCCAAAGATTGTCCAAAGGATGCCCACTCGATGCCAGAAGGATGCCGAAAGGTTGCCAAAAGATTGTCCTAAGGACGCCCAAAGATTGCTCTCGCTATGCCAGAAAGATGCCACAAATAAGCCCGATTAATGCCCTAAGAATGCCCAAAGATTGCCGAAAGTCAGACAAAAGATTGTTCCAAGGATGCCAACCGCGAGCCAGAAAGCTCTCCCAATGACGCCCAAAGATTGTCTTAAAAATGCCCACTTTACGCCAAAGGGATGCCAAATGGTTGCCAAAAGATTGTCCCAAGGACGCCCAAAGATTGCTCTATATATGCCAATAGAATGCCACAAATAAGTCCCATTAATGCCCAAAGAATGCTCATAGATTGCCGAACGGTTGTTAAAATAATGTTCGAGGGAGCCGCAAAATTCTTCCAGTGACGCCCAAAATTTGTTTAATGAATGCCCACTTGATGCCAGAAGGATGCCACAAATGAGTTTAATTAATGTCCAAAGAATACCGATAGGTTGCCATCAGGTTTTCCCAAGGAGTCAGAAATTTCTCCCAATTACGCCCAGAGAGTGTCCAAAGGATGCCCATTCGAGTCTATAATGATGCCGAAAGGTTGCCAAAAGATTGTCCCAAGGAGCCGCAGGGAGCAGGAATATTCTCCCAATGACGCCCAAAGATTGTATAATGAATGCCCACTTGATGCCAGAAGGATGCCACAAATAACTTTGATTACTGCCCAAAGAATGCGAATAGGCTGCCAAAAGATTGTCCCAAGGACGTCCAAAGATTGCCCACAAATAAGTCAGATTGATGCCTCAAGCATGTCCATAGATTGCCGATAGGTGCCCAGCAGGTTGTCCCAAGGCTCCGGAACTTTCTCCCAATTACGCCACAAGGTTGTCTAATGAATGCCCACTTGATGCCAGAAGGATGCCGCAAATAACTTTAATTACTGCCCAAAGCATGCGAATAGGTGCCCAGCAGGTTGTCCCAAGGCTCCGGAACTTTCTCCCAAAATTCTTCCAGTGACGCCCATATATAGTCAAATGAATGCCCACTTCATGCCAGAAGGATGCCACAAATAACTTTAATTACTGCCCAAAGAATGCGAATAGGCTGCCAAAAGATTGTCCCAAGGACGTCCAAAGATTGCTCACAAATAAGTCAGATTGATGCCCCAAGCATGCCCATAGAATGCCGATAAGTTGCCAACAGGGTGTCCCAAGGAGTCAGAAATTTCTCCCAATTTCGCCCAAAGATTGTCCAAAGGATGCCCACTCGATGCCAGAAGGATGCCGAAAGGTTGCCAAAAGATTGTCCCAAGGACGCCCAAAGATTGCTCTCGCTATGCCAGAAAGATGCCACAAATAAGCCCGATTAATGCCCTAAGAATGCCCAAAGATTGCCGAAAGTCAGACAAAAGATTGTTCCAAGGATGCCAACCGCGAGCCAGAAAGCTCTCCCAATGACGCCCAAAGATTGTCTTAAAAATGCCCACTTTACGCCAAAGGGATGCCAAATGGTTGCCAAAAGATTGTCCCAAGGACGCCCAAAGATTGCTCTATATATGCCAATAGAATGCCACAAATAAGTCCCATTAATGCCCAAAGAATGCTCATAGATTGCCGAACGGTTGTTAAAATAATGTTCGAGGGAGCCGCAAAATTCTTCCAGTGACGCCCAAAATTTGTTTAATGAATGCCCACTTGATGCCAGAAGGATGCCACAAATGAGTTTAATTAATGTCCAAAGAATACCGATAGGTTGCCATCAGGTTTTCCCAAGGAGTCAGAAATTTCTCCCAATTACGCCCAGAGAGTGTCCAAAGGATGCCCATTCGAGTCTAGAATGATGCCGAAAGGTTGCCAAAAGATTGTCCCAAGGAGCCGCAGGGAGCCGGAATATTCTCCCAATGACGCCCAAAGATTGTATAATGAATGCCCACTTGATGCCAGAAGGATGCCACAAATAACTTTGATTACTGCCCAAAGAATGCGAATAGGCTGCCAAAGATTGCCCACAAATAAGTCAGATTGATGCCTCAAGCATGCCCATAGATTGCCGATAGGTGCCCAGCAGGTTGTCCCAAGGCTCCGGAACTTTCTCCCAATTACGCCACAAGGTTGTCTAATGAATGCCCACTTGATGCCAGAAGGATGCCGCAAATAACTTTAATTACTGCCCAAAGCATGCGAATAGGTGCCCAGCAGGTTGTCCCAAGGCTCCGGAACTTTCTCCCAAAATTCTTCCAGTGACGCCCATATATAGTCAAATGAATGCCCACTTCATGCCAGAAGGATGCCACAAATAACTTTAACTACTGCCCAAAGAATGCGAATAGGCTGCCAAAAGATTGTCCCAAGGACGTCCAAAGATGGCTCACAAATAAGTCAGATTGATGCCCCAAGCATGCCCATAGAATGCCAATAAGTTGCCAACAGGGTGTCCCAAGGAGTCAGAAATTTCTCCCAATTTCGCCCAAAGATTGTCCAAAGGATGCCCACTCGATGCCAGAAGGATGCCGAAAGGTTGCCAAAAGATTGTCCTAAGGACGCCCAAAGATTGCTCTCGCTATGCCAGAAAGATGCCACAAATAAGCCCGATTAATGCCCTAAGAATGCCCAAAGATTGCCGAAAGTCAGACAAAAGATTGTTCCAAGGATGCCAACCGCGAGCCAGAAAGCTCTCCCAATGACGCCCAAAGATTGTCTTAAAAATGCCCACTTTACGCCAAAGGGATGCCAAATGGTTGCCAAAAGATTGTCCCAAGGACGCCCAAAGATTGCTCTATATATGCCAATAGAATGCCACAAATAAGTCCCATTAATGCCCAAAGAATGCTCATAGATTGCCGAACGGTTGTTAAAATAATGTTCGAGGGAGCCGCAAAATTCTTCCAGTGACGCCCAAAATTTGTTTAATGAATGCCCACTTGATGCCAGAAGGATGCCACAAATGAGTTTAATTAATGTCCAAAGAATACCGATAGGTTGCCATCAGGTTTTCCCAAGGAGTCAGAAATTTCTCCCAATTACGCCCAGAGAGTGTCCAAAGGATGCCCATTCGAGTCTATAATGATGCCGAAAGGTTGCCAAAAGATTGTCCCAAGGAGCCGCAGGGAGCAGGAATATTCTCCCAATGACGCCCAAAGATTGTATAATGAATGCCCACTTGATGCCAGAAGGATGCCACAAATAACTTTGATTACTGCCCAAAGAATGCGAATAGGCTGCCAAAAGATTGTCCCAAGGACGTCCAAAGATTGCCCACAAATAAGTCAGATTGATGCCTCAAGCATGTCCATAGATTGCCGATAGGTGCCCAGCAGGTTGTCCCAAGGCTCCGGAACTTTCTCCCAATTACGCCACAGGGTTGTCTAATGAATGCCCACTTGATGCCAGAAGGATGCCGCAAATAACTTTAATTACTGCCCAAAGCATGCGAATAGGTGCCCAGCAGGTTGTCCCAAGGCTCCGGAACTTTCTCCCAAAATTCTTCCAGTGACGCCCATATATAGTCAAATGAATGCCCACTTCATGCCAGAAGGATGCCACAAATAACTTTAATTACTGCCCAAAGAATGCGAATAGGCTGCCAAAAGATTGTCCCAAGGACGTCCAAAGATTGCTCACAAATAAGTCAGATTGATGCCCCAAGCATGCCCATAGAATGCCGATAGATTGCCAATAGGTTGTCCCAAGGAGTCAGAAATATCTCCCAATTTCGCCCAAAGATTGTCCAAAGGATGCCCACTCGATGCCAGAAGGATGCCGAAAGGTTGCCAAAGGATTGTCCTAAGGACGCCCAAAGATTGCTCTCGCTATGCCAGAAAGATGCCACAAATAAGCCCGATTAATGCCCTAAGAATGCCCAAAGATTGCCGAAAGTCAGACAAAAGATTGTTCCAAGGATGCCAACCGCGAGCCAGAAAACTCTCCCAATGACGCCCAAAGATTGTCTTAAAAATGCCCACTTTACGCCAAAGGGATGCCAAATGGTTGCCAAAAGATTGTCCCAAGGACGCCCAAAGATTGCACACAAATAAGTTAGATTGATGCCACAAATAAGTCCGATTAATGCACAAAGAATGCTTATAGATTGCCGACCGGTTGCCAAAATTATGTTCGCGGGAGCCGAAAAATTCTTCCAGTGACGCCCAAAAATTGTTTGATGAATGCCCACTTGATGCCAGAAGGATGCCACAAATGAGTTTATTTAATGTCCAAAGAATACCGATAGGTTGCCATCAGGATTTCCCAAGGAGTCCGAAATTTCTCCCAATTACGCCCAAAGATTGTCCAAAGGATGCCCATTCGATGCTAGAATGATGCCGAAAGGTTGCCAAAAGATTGTCCTAAGGACGCCCAAAGATTGCTCTCGCTATGCCAGAAAGATGCCACAAATAAGTCAGATTGATGGTCCAAGCATGCCCATAGATTGCCGATAGGTGGCCAACAGGTTGTCCCAAGAAGCCGGAACTTTCTCCCAATTACGCCCATAGATTGTCTAATGAATGCCCACTTGATGCCAGAAGGATGCCACAAAGATTGCTCACAAATAAGTCAGATTGATGCCCCAAGCATGCCCATAGATTGCCAATAGGTGGCCAACAGGTTGTCCCAAGAAGCCGGAACTTTCTCCCAATTACGCCAAAAGATTGTCTAATGAATTCCCACTTGATGACGCCCATAGATTGTCTTAAAAATGCCCACTTTACGCCAAAGGGATGCCAAATGGTTGCCAAAAGATTGTCCCAAGGACGCCCAAAGATTGCTCTATATGTGCCAGAAGAATGCCACAAATAAGTCCGATTAATGCACAAAGAATGCTCATAGATTGCCTAACGGTTGCCAAAATGATGTTCGCGGGAGCCGAAAAATTCTTCCAGTGACGCCCAAAAATTGTTTAATGAATGCCCACTTGATGCCAGAAGGATGCAACAAATGAGTTTAATTAATGTCCACAGAATACCGATAGGTTGCCATCAGGTTTTCCCAAGGAGCCCGAAATTTCTCCCAATTACTCCTCCCAATTGTCTAATGAAAGTCCACTTGAAGCCAGAAGTACGCCATAAATAACTTTAATTACTGCCCAAAGAATGCGAATAGGCTGCCAAAAGATTGTCCCAAGGACGTCCAAAGATTGCTCACAAATAAGTCAGATTGATGCCTCAAGCATGCCCATAGATTGCCGATAGGTGGCCAACAGGTTGTCCCAAGGCTCCGGAACTTTCTCCCAAAATTCTTCCAGTGACGCCCATAGATTGTCTAATGAATGCCCACTTGATGCCAGAAGGATGCCACAAATAACTTTAATTTCTGCCCAAAGAATGCGAATAGGCTGCCAAAGGATTGTCCCAAGGACGTGCAAAGATGGCTCACAAATAAGTCAGATTGATGCCCCAAGCATGCCCATAGAATGCCGATAAGTTGCCAACAGGGTGTCCCAAGGAGTCAGAAATTTCTCCCAATTTCGCCCACAGATTGTCCAAAGGATGCCCATTCGATGCTAGAATGATGCCGAAAGGTTGCCAAAAGATTGTCCTAAGGACGCCCAAAGATTGCTCTCGCTATGCCAGAAAGATGCCACAAATAAGTCAGATTGATGGTCCAAGCATGCCCATAGATTGCCGATAGGTGGACAACAGGTTGTCCCAAGGCTCCGGAACTTTCTCCCAAAATTTTTCCAATTACGCCAAAAGATTTTCTAATGAAAGTCCACTTGAAGCCAGAAGTATGCCATAAATAACTTTAATTACTGCCCAAAGAATGCGAATAGGCTGCCAAAAGATTGTCCCAAGGACGTCCAAAGATTGCTCACAAATAAGTCAGATTGATGCCTCAAGCATGCCCATAGATTGCCGATAGGTGGACAACAGGTTGTCCCAAGGCTCCGGAACTTTCTCCCAAAATTTTTCCAGTGACGCCCATAGATTGTCTAATGAATGCCCACTTGATGCCAGAAGGATGCCACAAATAACTTTAATTTCTGCCCAAAGAATGCGAATAGGCTGCCAAAGGATTGTCCCAAGGACGTGCAAAGATTGCTCACAAATAAGTCAGATTGATGCCCCAAGCATGCCCATAGATTGCCGATAGGTGGCCAACAGGTTGTCCCAAGAAGCCGGAACTTTCTCCCAATTACGCCAAAAGATTGTCTAATGAATTCCCACTTGATGCCAGAAGTATGCCACAAATAACTTTAAATACTGCCCAAAGAATGCGAATAGGCTGCCAAAAGATTGTCCCAAGGACGTCCAAAGATGGCTCACAAATAAGTCAGATTGATGCCCCAAGCATGCCCATAGAATGCCGATAAGTTGCCAACAGAGTGTCCCAAGGAGTCAGAAATTTCTCCCAATTTCGCCCAAAGATTGTCCAAAGGATGCCCACTCGATGCCAGAAGGATGCCGAAAGGTTGCCAAAGGATTGTCCTAAGGACGTTCAAAGATTGCTCTCGCTATGCCAGAAAGATGCCACAAATAAGCCCGATTAATGCCCTAAGAATGCCCAAAGATTGCCAAAAGTCAGACAAAAGATTGTTCCAAGGATGCCAACCGCGAGCCTGAAAGCTCTCCCAATGACGCCCATAGATTGTCTTAAAAATGCCCACTTTACGCCAAAGGGATGCCAAATGGTTGCCAAAAGATTGTCCCAAGGACGCCCAAAGATTGCTCTATATGTGCCAGAAGAATGCCACAAATAAGTCCGATTAATGCACAAAGAATGCTCATAGATTGCCTAACGGTTGCCAAAATGATGTTCGCGGGAGCCGAAAAATTCTTCCAGTGACGCCCAAAAATTGTTTAATGAATGCCCACTTGATGCCAGAAGGATGCAACAAATGAGTTTAATTAATGTCCACAGAATACCGATAGGTTGCCATCAGGTTTTCCCAAGGAGCCCGAAATTTCTCCCAATTACTCCTCCCAATTGTCTAATGAAAGTCCACTTGAAGCCAGAAGTACGCCATAAATAACTTTAATTACTGCCCAAAGAATGCGAATAGGCTGCCAAAAGATTGTCCCAAGGACGTCCAAAGATTGCTCACAAATAAGTCAGATTGATGCCTCAAGCATGCCCATAGATTGCCGATAGGTGGCCAACAGGTTGTCCCAAGGCTCCGGAACTTTCTCCCAAAATTCTTCCAGTGACGCCCATAGATTGTCTAATGAATGCCCACTTGATGCCAGAAGGATGCCACAAATAACTTTAATTTCTGCCCAAAGAATGCGAATAGGCTGCCAAAGGATTGTCCCAAGGACGTGCAAAGATGGCTCACAAATAAGTCAGATTGATGCCCCAAGCATGCCCATAGAATGCCGATAAGTTGCCAACAGGGTGTCCCAAGGAGTCAGAAATTTCTCCCAATTTCGCCCACAGATTGTCCAAAGGATGCCCATTCGATGCTAGAATGATGCCGAAAGGTTGCCAAAAGATTGTCCTAAGGACGCCCAAGGATTGCTCTCGCTATGCCAGAAAGATGCCACAAATAAGTCAGATTGATGGTCCAAGCATGCCCATAGATTGCCGATAGGTGGACAACAGGTTGTCCCAAGGCTCCGGAACTTTCTCCCAAAATTTTTCCAATTACGCCAAAAGATTTTCTAATGAAAGTCCACTTGAAGCCAGAAGTATGCCATAAATAACTTTAATTACTGCCCAAAGAATGCGAATAGGCTGCCAAAAGATTGTCCCAAGGACGTCCAAAGATTGCTCACAAATAAGTCAGATTGATGCCTCAAGCATGCCCATAGATTGCCGATAGGTGGACAATAGGTTGTCCCAAGGCTCCGGAACTTTCTCCCAAAATTTTTCCAGTGACGCCCATAGATTGTCTAATGAATGCCCACTTGATGCCAGAAGGATGCCACAAATAACTTTAATTTCTGCCCAAAGAATGCGAATAGGCTGCCAAAGGATTGTCCCAAGGACGTGCAAAGATTGCTCACAAATAAGTCAGATTGATGCCCCAAGCATGCCCATAGATTGCCGATAGGTGGCCAACAGGTTGTCCCAAGAAGCCGGAACTTTCTCCCAATTACGCCAAAAGATTGTCTAATGAATTCCCACTTGATGCCAGAAGTATGCCACAAATAACTTTAAATACTGCCCAAAGATTGCGAATAGGCTGCCAAAAGATTGTCCCAAGGACGTCCAAAGATGGCTCACAAATAAGTCAGATTGATGCCCCAAGCATGCCCATAGAATGCCGATAAGTTGCCAACAGAGTGTCCCAAGGAGTCAGAAATTTCTCCCAATTTCGCCCAAAGATTGTCCAAAGGATGCCCACTCGATGCCAGAAGGATGCCGAAAGGTTGCCAAAGGATTGTCCTAAGAACGTTCAAAGATTGCTCTCGCTATGCCAGAAAGATGCCACAAATAAGCCCGATTAATGCCCTAAGAATGCCCAAAGATTGCCAAAAGTCAGACAAAAGATTGTTCCAAGGATGCCAACCGCGAGCCTGAAAGCTCTCCCAATGACGCCCATAGATTGTCTTAAAAATGCCCACTTTACGCCAAAGGGATACCAAATGGTTGCCAAAAGATTGTCCCAAGGACGCCCAAAGATTGCTCTATATGTGCCAGAAGAATGCCACAAATAAGTCCGATTAATGCACAAAGAATGCTCATAGATTGCCGAACGGTTGCCAAAATGATGTTCGCGGGAGCCGAAAAATTCTTCCAGTGACGCCCAAAAATTGTTTAATGAATGCCCACTTGATGCCAGAAGGATGCAACAAATGAGTTTAATTAATGTCCACAGAATACCGATAGGTTGCCATCAGGTTTTCCCAAGGAGCCCGAAATTTCTCCCAATTACTCCTCCCAATTGTCTAATGAAAGTCCACTTGAAGCCAGAAGTATGCCATAAATAACTTTAATTACTGCCCAAAGAATGCGAATAGGCTGCCAAAAGATTGTCCCAAGGACGTCCAAAGATTGCTCACAAATAAGTCAGATTGATGCCTCAAGCATGCCCATAGATTGCCGATAGGTGGCCAACAGGTTGTCCCAAGGCTCCGGAACTTTCTCCCAAAATTCTTACAGTGACGCCCATAGATTGTCTAATGAATGCCCACTTCATGCCAGAAGGATGCCACAAATAACTTTAATTTCTGCCCAAAGAATGCGAATAGGCTGCCAAAGGATTGTCCCAAGGATGTGCAAAGATGGCTCACAAATAAGTCAGATTGATGCCCCAAGCATGCCCATAGAATGCCGATAAGTTGCCAACAGGGTGTCCCAAGGAGTCAGAAATTTCTCCCAATTTCGCCCACAGATTGTCCAAAGGATGCCCACTCGATGCCAGAAGGATGCCGAAAGGTTGCCAAAAGATTGTCCTAAGGACGCCCAAAGATTGCACTCGCTATGCCAGAAAGATGCCACAAATAAGCCCGATTAATGCCCTAAGAATGCCCAAAGATTGCCGAAAGTCAGACAAAAGATTGTTCCAAGGATGCCAACCGCGAGCCAGAAAGCTCTCCCAATGACGCCCAAAGATTGTCTTAAAAATGCCCACTTTACGCCAAAGGGATGCCAAATGGTTGCCAAAAGATTGTCCGAAGGACGCCCAAAGATTGCTCTATATATGCCAATAGAATGCCACAAATAAGTCCCATTAATGCCCAAAGAATGCTCATAGATTGCCGAACGGTTGTTAAAATAATGTTCGAGGGAGTCGCAAAATTCTTCCAGTGACGCCCAAAAATTGTTTAATGAATGCCCACTTGATGCCAGAAGGATGCCACAAATGAGTTTAATTAATGTCCAAAGAATACCGATAGGTTGCCATCAGGTTTTCCCAAGGAGTCAGAAATTTCTCCCAATTACGCCCAGAGAGTGTCCAAAGGATGCCCATTCGAGTCTAGAATGATGCCGAAAGGTTGCCAAAAGATTGTCCCAAGGAGCCGCAGGGAGCCGGAATATTCTCCCAATGACGCCCAAAGATTGTATAATGAATGCCCACTTGATGCCAGAAGGATGCCACAAATAACTTTAATTACTGCCCAAAGAATGCGAATAGGCTGCCAAAAGATTGTCCCAAGGGCGTCCAAAGATTGCCCACAAATAAGTCAGATTGATGCCTCAAGCATGCCCATAGATTGCCGATAAGTGCCCAGCAGGTTGTCCCAAGGCTCCGGAACTTTCTCCCAATTACGCCACAAGGTTGTCTAATGAATGCCCACTTGATGCCAGAAGGATGCCGCAAATAACTTTAAGTACTGCCCAAAGATTGTCCGAAGGACGCCCAAAGATTGCTCTATATATGCCAATAGAATGCCACAAATAAGTCCCATTAATGCCCAAAGAATGCTCATAGATTGCCGAACGGTTGTTAAAATAATGTTCGAGGGAGTCGCAAAATTCTTCCAGTGACGCCCAAAAATTGTTTAATGAATGCCCACTTGATGCCAGAAGGATGCCACAAATGAGTTTAATTAATGTCCAAAGAATACCGATAGGTTGCCATCAGGTTTTCCCAAGGAGTCAGAAATTTCTCCCAATTACGCCCAGAGAGTGTCCAAAGGATGCCCATTCGAGTCTAGAATGATGCCGAAAGGTTGCCAAAAGATTGTCCCAAGGAGCCGCAGGGAGCCGGAATATTCTCCCAATGACGCCCAAAGATTGTATAATGAATGCCCACTTGATGCCAGAAGGATGCCACAAATAACTTTAATTACTGCCCAAAGAATGCGAATAGGCTGCCAAAAGATTGTCCCAAGGGCGTCCAAAGATTGCCCACAAATAAGTCAGATTGATGGTCCAAGCATGCCCATAGATTGCCGATAGGTGGCCAGCAGGTTGTCCCAAGAAGCCGGAACTTTCTCCCAATTACGCCAAAAGATTGTCTAATGAAAGTCCACTTGAAGCCAGAAGTATGCCATAAATAACTTTAATTACTGCCCAAAGAATGCGAATAGGCTGCCAAAAGATTGTCCCAAGGACGTCCAAAGATTGCTCACAAATAAGTCAGATTGATGCCTCAAGCATGCCCATAGATTGCCGATAGGTGGCCAAAAGGTTGTCCCAAGGCTCCGGAACTTTCTCCCAAAATTTTTCCAGTGACGCCCATAGATTGTCTAATGAATGCCCACTTGATGCCAGAAGGATGCCACAAATAACTTTAATTACTGCCCAAAGAATGCGAATAGGCTGCCAAAAGATTGTCCCAAGGACGTCCAAAGATGGCTCACAAATAAGTCAGATTGATGCCCCAAGCATGCCCATAGAATGCCGATAAGTTGCCAACAGGGTGTCCCAAGGAGTCAGAAATTTCTCCCAATTTCGCCCAAAGATTGTCCAAAGGATGCCCACTCGATGCCAGAAGGATGCCGAAAGGTTGCCAAAGGATTGTCCTAAGGACGCCCAAAGATTGCTCTCGCTATGCCAGAAAGATGCCACAAATAAGTCCGATTAATGCCATAAGAATGCCCAAAGATTGCCGAAAGTCAGACAAAAGATTGTTCCAAGGATGCCAACCGCGAGCCAGAAAGCTCTCCCAATGACGCCCAATGATTGTCTTAAAAATGCCCACTTTACGCCAAAGGGATGCCAAATGGTTGCCAAAAGATTGTCCGAAGGACGCACAAAGATTGCTCTATATATGCCAATAGAATGCCACAAATAAGTCCCATTAATGCCCAAAGAATGCTCATAGATTGCCGAACGGTTGTTAAAATAATGTTCGAGGGAGCCGCAAAATTCTTCCAGTGACGCCCAAAAATTGTTTAATGAATGCCCACTTGATGCCAGAAGGATGCCACAAATGAGTTTAATTAATGTCCAAAGAATACCGATAGGTTGCCATCAGGTTTTCCCAAGGAGTCAGACATTTCTCCCAATTACGCCCAGAGATTGTCCAAAGGATGCCCATTCGATGCTAGAATGATGCCGAAAGGTTGCCAAAAGATTGTCCCAGGGAGCCGCAGGGAGCCGGAATATTCTCCCAATGACGCCCAAAGATTGTCTAATGAATTCCCACTTGATGCCAGAAGGATGCCACAAATAACTTTAATTACTGCCCAAAGAATGCGAATAGGCTGCCAAAAGATTGTCCCAAGGACGTCCAAAGATTGCCCACAAATAAGTCAGATTGATGCCTCAAGCATGCCCATAGATTGCCGATAGGTGCCCAGCAGGTTGTCCCAAGGCTACGGAACTTTCTCCCAATTACGCCCACAAGGTTGTCTAATGAATGCCCACTTGATGCCAGAAGGATGCCACAAATAACTTTAATTACTGCCCAAAGAATGCGAATAGGTGCCCAGCAGGTTGTCCCAAGGCTCCGGAACTTTCTCCCAAAATTCTTCCAGTGACGCCTATATATAGTCTAATGAATGCCCACTTCATGCCAGAAGGATGCCACAAATAACTTTAATTACTGCCCAAAGAATGCGAATAGGCTGCCAAAAGATTGTCCCAAGGACGTCCAAAGATTGCTCACAAATAAGTCAGATTGATGCCCCAAGCATGCCCATAGAATGCCGATAGATTGCCAATAGGTTGTCCCAAGGAGTCAGAAATATCTCCCAATTTCGCCCAAAGATTGTCCAAAGGATGCCCACTCGATGCCAGAAGGATGCCGAAAGGTTGCCAAAGGATTGTCCTAAGGACGCCCAAAGATTGCTCTCGCTATGCCAGAAAGATGCCACAAATAAGCCCGATTAATGCCCTAAGAATGCCCAAAGATTGCCGAAAGTCAGACAAAAGATTATTCCAAGGATGCCAACCGCGAGCCAGAAAGCTCTCCCAATGACGCCCAAAGATTGTCTTAAAAATGCCCACTTTACGCCAAAGGGATGCCAAATGGTTGCCAAAAGATTGTCCCAAGGACGCCCAAAGATTGCACACAAATAAGTTAGATTGATGCCACAAATAAGTCCGATTAATGCACAAAGAATGCTCATAGATTGCCGACCGGTTGCCAAAATTATGTTCGCGGGAGCCGAAAAATTCTTCCAGTGACGCCCAAAAATTGTTTGATGAATGCCCACTTGATGCCAGAAGGATGCCACAAATGAGTTTTATTAATGTCCAAAGACTACCGATAGGTTGCCATCAGGTTTTCCCAAGGAGTCAGAAATTTCTCCCAATTACGCCCAAAGATTGTCCAAAGGATGCCCATTCGATGCTAGAATGATGCCGAAAGGTTGCCAAAAGATTGTCCTAAGGACGCCCAAAGATTGCTCTCGCTATGCCAGAAAGATGCCACAAATAAGCCCGATTAATGCCCTAAGAATGCCCAAAGATTGCCGAAAGTCAGACAAAAGATTGTTCCAAGGATGCCAACCGCGAGCCAGAAAGCTCTCCCAATGACGCCCAAAGATTGTCTTAAAAATGCCCACTTTACGCCAAAGGGATGCCAAATGGTTGCCAAAAGGTTGTCCCAAGGACGCACAAAGATTGCTCTATATATGCCAATAGAATGCCACAAATAAGTCCCATTAATGCCCAAAGAATGCTCATAGATTGCCGAACGGTTGTTAAAATAATGTTCGAGGGAGCCGCAAAATTCTTCCAGTGACGCCCAAAAATTGTTTAATGAATGCCCACTTGATGCCAGAAGGATGCCACAAATGAGTTTAATTAATGTCCAAAGAATACCGATAGGTTGCCATCAGGTTTTCCCAAGGAGTCAGAAATTTCTCCCAATTACGCCCAGAGATTGTCCAAAGGATGCCCATTCGATGCTAGAATGATGCCGAAAGGTTGCCAAAAGATTGTCCCAAGGAGCCGCAGGGAGCCGGAATATTCTCCCAATGACGTCCAAAGATTGTATAATGAATGCCCACTTGATGCCAGAAGGATGCCACAAATAACTTTAATTACTGCCCAAAGAATGCGAATAGGCTGCCAAAAGATTGTCCCAAGGACGTCCAAAGATTGCCCACAAATAAGTCAGATTGATGCCTCAAGCATGCCCATAGATTGCCGATAGGTGCCCAGCAGGTTGTCCCAAGGTTCCGGAACTTTCTCCCAAATACGCCACAAGGTTGTCTAATGAATGCCCACTTGATGCCAGAAGGAAGCCGCAAATAACTTTAATCACTGCCCAAAGAATGCGAATAGGTGCCCAGCAGGTTGTCCCAAGTCTCCGGAACTTTCTCCCAAAATTCTTCCAGTGACGCCCATAGATTGTCTAATGAATGTCCACTTGATGCCAGAAGGATGCCAAAAGTAATATTTTTTAATGCCCAAAGAATGCCGATAGGTTGCCAACAGGTTGTCCCAAGGAGTCAGAAATTTTTCCCAATTTCGCCCAAAGATTGTCCAAAGGATGCTCTCTCTATGCCAGAACGATGCCACAAATAAGTCAGATTGATGGTCCAAGCATGCCCATAGATTGCCGATAGGTAGCCAACAGGTTGTCCCAAGAAGCCGGAACTTTCTCCCAATTACGCCAAAAGATTGTCTAATAAAAGTCCACTTGAAGCCAGAAGTATGCCATAAATAACTTTAATTACTGCCCAAAGAATGCGAATAGGCTGCCAAAAGATTGTCCCAAGGACGTCCAAAGATAGCTCACAAATAAGTCAGATTGATGCCTCAAGCATGCCCATAGATTGCCGATAGGTGGCCAACAGGTTGTCCCAAGGCTCCGGAACTTTCTCCCCAAATTCTTCCAGTGACGCCCATAGATTGTCTAATGAATGCCCACTTGATGCCAGAAGGATGCCACAAATAACTTTAATTTCTGCCCAAAGAATGCGAATAGGCTGCCAAAAGATTGTCCCAAGGACGTGCAAAGATTGCTCACAAATAAGTCAGATTGATGCCCCAAGCATGCCCATAGATTGCCGATAGGTGGCCAACAGGTTGTCCCAAGAAGCCGGAACTTTCTCCCAATTACGCCAAAAGATTGTCTAATGAAAGTCCACTTGAAGCCAGAAGTATGCCATAAATAACTTTAATTACTGCCCAAAGAATGCGAATAGGCTGCCAAAAGATTGTCCCAAGGACGTCCAAAGATTGCTCACAAATAAGTCAGATTGATGCCCCAAGCATGCCCATAGAATGCCGATAGGTTGCCATCAGGTTTTCCCAAGGAGTCAGAAATATCTCCCAATTACGCCCAGAGATTGTCCAAAGGATGCCCATTCGATGCTAGAATGATGCCGAAAGGTTGCCAAAAGATTGTCCCAAGGAGCCGCAGGGAGCCGGAATATTCTCGCAATGACGCCCAAAGATTGTGTAATGAATGCTTGATGCCAGAAGGATGCCACAAATTTCTTTAATTACTGCCCAAAGAATGCGAATAGGCTGCCAAAAGATCGTCCCAAGGACGTCCAAAGATTGCCCACAAATAAGTCAGATTGATGCCTCAAGCATGCCCATAGATTGCCGATAGGTTGCCATCAGGTTTTCCCAAGGAGTCAGAAATTTCTCCCAATTACGCCTAGAGATTGTCCAAAGGATGCCCATTCGATGCTAGAATGATGCCGAAAGGTTGCCAAAAGATTGTCCCAAGGAGCCGCAGGGAGCCGGAATATTCTCGCAATGACGCCCAAAGATTGTGTAATGAATGCTTGATGCCAGAAGGATGCCACAAATTTCTTTAATTACTGCCCAAAGAATGCGAATAGGCTGCCAAAAGATCGTCCCAAGGACGTCCAAAGATTGCCCACAAATAAGTCAGATTGATGCCTCAAGCATGCCCATAGATTGCCGATAGGTGGACAACAGGTTGTCCCAAGGCTCCGGAACTTTCTCCCAAAATACTTCCAGTGACGCCCATAGATTGTCTAATGAATGCCCACTTGATGCCAGAAGGATGCCACAAATAACTTTAATAACTGCCCAAAGAATGCGAATAGGCTGCCAAAAAGATTGTCCCAAGGACGTCCAAAAATTGCTCACAAATAAGTCAGATTGATGCCCCAAGCATGCTTATAGAATGCCGATAGGTTGCCAACAGGGTGTCCCAAGGTGTCAGAAATTTCTCCCAATTTCGCCCAAAGATTGTCCAAAGGATGCCCACTCGATGCGAGAAGGATGCCGAAAGGTTGCCAAAAGATTGTCCTAAGGACGCCCAATGATTGCTCTCGCTATGACAGAAAGATGTCACAAATAAGCCCGATTAATGCCCAAAGAATGCTCATAGATTGCCGAACGGTTGCCAAAATTATGTTCGAGGGAGCCGCAAAATTCTTCCAGTGACGCCCAAAAAATTGTTTAATGAATGCCCACTTGATGCCAGAAGGATGCCACAAATGAGTTTAATTAATGTCCAAAGAATACCGATAGGTTGCCATCAGGTTTTCCCAAGGAGTCAGAAATTTCTCCCAATTACGCCCAAAGATTGTCCAAAGGATGACCATTCGATGCTAGAATGATGCCGAAAGGTTGCCAAAAGATTGTCTCAAGGACGCCCAAAGATTACTCACTTTATGCCGGAAGGATGCCACAAATAAGTCCGACTATTGCCCCAAGAATGCCCAAAGAAAGCCGATAGGTTGCCAATAGATTGTCCCAAGGACGCCCAAAGATTGCTCTCTCTAGGCAAGAACGATGCCACAAATTAGTCCGATTATTGCCCCAAGAATGCCCAAAGATTGCCGAAAGGTTGGCGCAGGGAGCCGGAATATTCTCCCAATGACGCCCAAAGATTGTCTAATGAATCCCACTTGATGCCAGAAGGATGCCGAAAGGTTGCCAAAAGATTGTCCTAAGGACGCCCAAAGATTGCTCTCGCTATGCCAGAAAGATGCCACAAATAAGCCCGATTAATGCCCTAAGAATGCCCAAAGATTGCCGAAAGTCAGACAAAAGATTGTTCCAAGGATGCCAACCGCGAGCCAGAAAGCTCTCCCAATGACGCCCAAAGATTGTCTTAAAAATGCCCACTTTACGCCAAAGGGATGCCAATTGGTTGACAAAAGATTGTGCCAAGGAGGCCCAAAGATTGCTCTATATATGCCAGAAAGATGCCACAAATAAGTCCGATTATTGCCCCAAGATTGCACAAAGATTGATGAAAGTTTACCAAAAGGTTGTCCCAAGGAGCTGGAAAATACTTCCAATGACGCCCACAGATTGTATAAAGAATGCCCACTCGAGGCCAGAAGGATGCCGAAAGGTTTCTAAAAGATTGTCCCAAGGATGCCCAAGGTTTGCTCTCTCTATGCCAGAAGGATGCAAAACATATATCCGATTAATGCCAAAAGAATGCCCAAAGATTGCCGAAAGGTTGCCAAAAGGTTGGCGCAGGGAGCCGGAATATTCTCCCAATGACGCCCAAAGATTGTCTAAAGAATGCCCAATTGATGCCAGAAGGATGCCATAAATAAGTTTAATAAATGCCCAAAGAATGCCGATATGTGGCCAACAGGTTGTCCCAAGAAGCCGGAAATTAAACCCAATTGCATCCAAAGATTGTCCAAAGGATGCCCATTCGATGCTAGAATGATGCCGAAAGGTTGCCAAAAGATTGTCCCAAGGACGCCCAAAGATTGCTCTCTCTAAGCCAGAACGATGCCACAATTTAGTCCGATTATTGCCCCAAGAATGCCCAAAGATTGCCAAAAGGTTGGCGCAGGGAGCCGCAATATTCTCGCAATGACGCCCGAAGATTGTCTAATGAATGCCCACTTGATGCCAGAAGGATGGCACAAATAACTTTAATTACTGCCCAAAGAATGCGAATAGGCTGCCAAAAGATTGTCCCAAGGACGTCCAAAGATTGCTCACAAATAAGTCAGACTGATGCCTCAAGCATGCCCATAGATTGCCGATAGGTGGCCAACAGGTTGTCCCAAGGCTCCCGGAACTTTCTCCCAAAATTCTTCCAGTAATGCCCATAGATTGTCTAATGAATGTCCACTTGATGCCAGAAGTATGCCACAAATAACTTTAATTTCTGCCCAAAGAATGCGAATAGGCTGCCAAAAGATTGTCCCAAGGACGTGCAAAGATTGCTCACAAATAAGTCAGATTGATGGTCCAAGCATGCCCATAGATTGCCGATAGGTGGCCAACAGGTTGTCCCAAGAAGCCGGAACTTTCTCCCAATTACGCCAAAAGATTGTCTAATGAAAGTCCACTTGAAGCCAGAAGTATGCCACAAATAACTTTAATTTCTGCCCAAAGAATGCGAATAGGCTGCCAAAAGATTGTCCCAAGGACGTGCAAAGATTGCTCACAAATAAGTCAGATTGATGCCCCAAGCATGCCCATAGATTGCCGATAGGTTGCCATCAGGTTTTCCCAAGGAGTCAGAAATATCTCCCAATTACGCCCAGAGATTGTCCAAAGGATGCCCATTCGATGCTAGAATGATGCCGAAAGGTTGCCAAAAGATTGTCCCAAGGAGCCGCAGGGAGCCGGAATATTCTCGCAATGACGCCCAAAGATTGTGTTATGAATGCTTGATGCCAGAAGGATGCCACAAATTTCTTTAATTACTGCCCAAAGAATGCGAATAGGCTGCCAAAAGATCGTCCCAAGGACGTCCAAAGATTGCCCACAAATAAGTCAGATTGATGCCTCAAGCATGCCTATAGATTGCCGATAGGTGGACAACAGGTTGTCCCAAGAATCCGGAACTTTCTCCCAAAATACTTCCAGTGACGCCCATAGATTGTCTAATGAATGCCCACTTGATGCCAGAAGGATGACACAAATAACTTTAATAACTGCCCAAAGAATGCGAATAGGCTGCCAAAAGATTGTCCCAAGGACGTCCAAAAATTGCTCACAAATAAGTCAGATTGATGCCCCAAGCATGCCCATAGAATGCCGATAGGTTGCCAACAGGGTGTCCCAAGGTGTCAGAAATTTCTCCCAATTTCGCCCAAAGATTGTCCAAAGAATGCCCACTCGATGCGAGAAGGATGCCGAAAGGTTGCCAAAAAGATTGTCCTAAGGACGCCCAATGATTGCTCTCGCTATGCCAGAAAGATGCCACAAATAAGCCCGATTAATGCCCAAAGAATGCTCATAGATTGCCGAACGGTTGCCAAAATGATGTTCGAGGGAGCCGCAAAATTCTTCCAGTGACGCCCAAAAAATTGTTTAATGAATGCCCACTTGATGCCAGAAGGATGCCACAAATGAGTTTAATTAATGTCCAAAGAATACCGATAGGTTGCCATCAGGTTTTCCCAAGGAGTCAGAAATTTCTCCCAATTACGCCCAAAGATTGTCCAAAGGATGACCATTCGATGCTAGAATGATGCCGAAAGGTTGCCAAAAGATTGTCTCAAGGCCGCCCAAAGATTACTCACTCTATGCCGGAAGGATGCCAAAATTAAGTCCGACTATTGCCCCAAGAATGCCCAAAGAAAGCCGATAGGTTGCCAATAGATTGTCCCAAGGACGCCCAAAGATTGCTCTCTCTATGCAAGAACGATGTCACAAATTAGTCCGATTATTGCCCCAAGAATGCCCAAAGATTGCCGAAAGGTTTGCGCAGGGAGCCGGAATATTCTCCCAATGACGCCCAAAGATTGTCTAATGAATCCCACTTGATGCCAGAAGGATGCCGAAAGGTTGCCAAAAGATTGTCCTAAGGACGCCCAAAGATTGCTCTCGCTATGCCAGAAAGATGCCACAAATAAGCCCGATTAATGCCCTAAGAATGCCCAAAGATTGCCAAAAGGTTGGCGCAGGGAGCCGCAATATTCACCCAAAGACGCCCAAAGATTGTCTAAAGAATGCCCAATTGATGCCAGAAGGATGCCACAAATAAGTTTAATAAATGCCAAAGAATGCCGATATGTGGCCAACAGGTTGTCCCAAGAAGCCGGAAATTAAACCCAATTTCATCCAAAGATTGTCCAAAGGATGCCCATTCGATGCTAGAATGATGCCGAAAGGTTGCCAAAAGATTGTCCCAAGGACGCCCAAAGATTGCTCTCTCTATGCCAGAACGATGCCACAATTTAGTCCGATTATTGCCCCAAGAATGCCCAAAGATTGCCAAAAGGTTGGCGCAGGGAGCCGCAATATTCTCCCAATGACGCCCAAAGATTGTCTAATGAATGCCCACTTGATGCCAGAAGGATGCCACAAATAACTTTAATTACTGCCCAAAGAATGCGAATAGGCTGCCAAAAGATTGTCCCAAGGACGTCCAAAGATTGCTCACAAATAAGTCAGATTGATGCCTCAAGCATGCCCATAGATTGCCGATAGGTGGCCAACAGGTTGTCCCAGGGCTACGGAACTTTCTCCCAAAATTCTTCCAGTGACGCCCATAGATTGTCTAATGAATGCCCACTTGATGACAGAAGGATGCCACAAATAACTTTAATTTCTGCCCAAAGAATGCGAATAGGCTGCCAAAAGATTGTCCCAAGGACGTGCAAAGATTGCTCACAAATAAGTCAGATTGATGCCCCAAGCATGCCCATAGATTGCCGATAGGTGGCCAACAGGTTGTCCCAAGAAGCCGGAACTTTCTCCCAATTACGCCAAAAGATTGTCTAATGAATGCCCACTTGATGCCAGAAGGATGCCACAAATAACTTTAATTACTGCCCAAAGAATGCGAATAGGCTGCCAAAAGATCGTCCCAAGGACGTCCAAAGATTGCTCACAAATAAGTCAGATTGATGCCTCAAGCATGCCCATAGATTGCCGATAGGTTGCCATCAGGTTTGCGCAGGGAGCCAGGAATATTCTCCCAATGACGCCCAGAGATTGTCCAATGGATGCCCACTTCGATGCCAGAAGGATGCCGAAAGGTTGCCAAAAGATTGTCCCAAGGAGCCGCAGGGAGCCGGAATATTCTCGCAATGACGCCCAAAGATTGCGTAATGAACGCTTGATGCCAGAAGGATGCCACAAATTTCTTTAATTACTGCCCAAAGAATGCGAATAGGCTGCCTAAAGATCGTCCCAAGGACGTCCAAAGATTGCCCACAAATAAGTCAGATTGATGCCTCAAGCATGCCTATAGATTGCCGATAGGTGGACAACAGGTTGTCCCAAGAATCCGGAACTTTCTCCCAAAATACTTCCAGTGACGCCCATAGATTGTCTAATGAATGCCCACTTGATGCCAGAAGGATGACACAAATAACTTTAATGACTGCCCAAAGAATGCGAATAGGCTGCCAAAAGATTGTCCCAAGGACGTCCAAAAATTGCTCACAAATAAGTCAGATACCCAAAGAATGCGAATAGGCTGCCAAAAGATTGTCCCAAGGACGTCCAAAGATTGCTCACAAATAAGTCAGATTGATGCCCCAAGCATGCCCATAGAATGCCGATAGGTTGCCAACAGGGTGTCCCAAGGAGTCAGAAATATCTCCCAATTTCGCCAAAAGATTGTCCAAAGGATGCCCACTCGATGCCAGAAGGATGCCGAAAGGTTGCCAAAAGATTGTCCTAAGGACGCCCAATGATTGCTCTCGCTATGCCAGAAAGATGCCACAAATAAGCCCGATTAATGCCCTAAGAATGCCCAAAGATTGCCGAAAGTCAGACAAACAGATTATTCCAAGGATGCCAACCGCGAGCCAGAAAGCTCTCCCAATGACGCCCAAAGATTGTCTTAAAAATGCCCACTTTACGCCAAAGGGATGCCAATTGGTTGACAAAAGATTGTCGCAAGGAGGCCCAAAGATTGCTCTATATATGCCAGAAAGATGCCACAAATAAGTCCGATTATTGCCCCAAGATTGCACAAAGAAAGCCGATAGGTTGCCAATAGATTGTCCCAAGGACGCCCAAAGATTGCTCTCTCTATGCAAGAACGATGCCACAAATTAGTCCGATTATTGCCCCAAGAATGCCCAAAGATTGCCGAAAGGTTGGCGCAGGGAGCCGGAATATTCTCCCAATGACGCCCAAAGATTGTCTAATGAATCCCACTTGATGCCAGAAGGATGCCGAAAGGTTGCCAAAAGATTGTCCTAAGGACGCCCAAAGATTGCTCTCGCTATGCCAGAAAGATGCCACAAATAAGCCCGATTAATGCCCTAAGAATGCCCAAAGATTGCCAAAAGGTTGGCGCAGGGAGCCGCAATATTCACCCAAAGACGCCCAAAGATTGTCTAAAGAATGCCCAATTGATGCCAGAAGCGATGCCACAAAATAAGTTTAATAAATGCCAAAAGAATGCCGATATGTGGCCAACAGGTTGTCCCAAGAAGCCGGAAATTAAACCCAATTTCATCCAAAGATTGTCCAAAGGATGCCCATTCGATGCTAGAATGATGCCGAAAGGTTGCCAAAAGATTGTCCCAAGGACGCCCAAAGATTGCTCTCTCTATGCCAGAACGATGCCACAATTTAGTCCAATTACCCAAAAGAATGCGGAACTAGGCTGCTAAGGGATGGTCCCAACTGCCCAAAGAATGCGAATAGGCTGCCAAAAGATTGTCCCAAGGACGTCCAAAGATTGCTCACAAATAAGTCAGATTGATGCCTCAAGCATGCCCATAGATTGCCGATAGGTGGCCAACAGGTTGGCCCAGGGCTACTGGAACTTTCTCCCAAAATTCTTCCAGTGACGCCCATAGATTGTCTAATGAATGCCCACTTGATGACAGAAGGATGCCACAAATAACTTTAATTTCTGCCCAAAGAATGCGAATAGGCTGCCAAAAGATTGTCCCAAGGACGTGCAAAGATTGCTCACAAATAAGTCAGATTGATGCCCCAAGCATGCCCATAGATTGCCGATAGGTGGCCAACAGGTTGTCCCAAGAAGCCGGAACTTTCTCCCAATTACGCCAAAAGATTGTCTAATGAATGCCCACTTGATGCCAGAAGGATGCCACAAATAACTTTAATTACTGCCCAAAGAATGCGAATAGGCTGCCAAAAGATCGTCCCAAGGACGTCCAAAGATTGCTCACAAATAAGTCAGATTGATGCCTCAAGCATGCCCATAGATTGCCGATAGGTGGACAACAGGTTGTCCCAAGGCTCCGGAATTTTCTCCCAAAATTCTTGCAGTGACGCCCATAGATTGTCTAATGAATGCCCACTTGATGCCAGAGGGATGCCACAAATAACTTTAATTACTGCCCAAAAATGCGAATAGGCTGCCAAGAGATCGTCCCAAGGACGTCCAAAGATTGCTCACAAATAAGTCAGATTGATGCCTCAAGCATGCCCATAGAATGCTGATAGGTTGCCAACAGGTTGTCTCAAGGCTACGGAACATTCTCCCAAAATTCTTCCAGTGACGCCCATAGATTGTCTAATGAATGCCCACTTGATGCCAGAAGGATGCCACAAATAACTTTAATTACTGCCCAAAGAATGCGAATAGGCTGCCAAAAGATTGTCCCAAGGACGTCCACAGATTGCTCACAAATATGTCAGATTGATGCCCCAAGCATGCCCATAGAATGCCGATAGGTTGCCAACAGGGTGTCCCAAGGAGTCAGAAATTTCTCCCAATTTCGCCCAAAGATTGTCCAAAGGATGCACACTCGATGCCAGAAGGATGCCGAAAGGTTGCCAAAAGATTGTCCTAAGGACGCCCAAAGATTGCTCTCGCTATGCCAGAAAGATCCCACAAATAAGCCCGATTAATGCCCTAAGAATGCCCAAAGATTGCCGAAAGTCAGACAAAAGATTGTTCCAAGGATGCCAACCGCGAGCCAGAAAGCTCTCCCAATGACGCCCAAAGATTGTCTTAAAAATGCCCACTTTACGCCAAAGGGATGCCAAATGGTTGCCAAAAGGTTGTCCCAAGGACGCCCAAAGATTGCTCTATATATGCCAGAAGAATGCTACAAATAAGTCCCATTAATGCCCAAAGAATGCTCATAGATTGCCGAACGGTTGCCAAAATGATGTTCGAGGGAGCCACAAAATTCTTCCAGTGACGCCCAAAAATTGTTTAATGAATGCCCACTTGATGCCAGAAGGATGCCACAAATGAGTTTAATTAATGTCCAAAGAATACCGATAGGTTGCCATCAGGTTTTCCCAAGGAGTCAAAAATTTCTCCCAATTACGCTCAGAGATTGTCCAAAGGATGCCCATTCGATGCTAGATTGATGCCGAAAGGTTGCCAAAAGATTGTCCCAAGGAGCTGCAGGGAGCCGGAATATTCTCCCAATGACGCCCAAAGATTGTCTAATGAATGCCCACTTGATGCCAGAAGGATGCCACAAATAACTTTAATTACTGCCCAAAGAATGCGAATAGGCTGCCAAAAGATCGTCCCAAGGACGTCCAAAGATTGCTCACAAATAAGTCAGATTGATGCCTCAAGCATGCCCATAGATTGCCGATAGGTGGCCAACAGGTTGTCCCAAGGCTCCGGAATTTTCTCCCAAAATTCTTGCAGTGACGCCCATAGATTGTCTAATGAATGCCCACTTGATGCCAGAAGGATGCCACAAATAACTTTAATAACTGCCCAAAAATGCGAATAGGCTGCCAAAAGATCGTCCCAAGGACGTCCAAAGATTGCTCACAAATAAGTCAGATTGATGCCTCAAGCATGCCCATAGAATGCCGATAGGTTGCCAACAGGTTGTCCCAAGGCTACGGAACATTCTCCCAAAATTCTTCCAGTGACACCCATAGATTGTCTAATGAATGCCCACTTGATGCCAGAAGGATGCCACAAATAACTTTAATTTCTGCCCAAAGAATGCGAATAGGCTGCCAAAAGATCGTCCCAAGGACGTCCAAAGATTGCTCACAAATAAGTCAGATTGATGCCTCAAGCATGCCCATAGATTGCCGATAGGTGGACAACAGGTTGTCGTAAGGCTCCGGAATTTTCTCCCAAAATTCTTCCAGTGACGCCCATAGATTGTCTAATGAATGCCCACTTGATGCCAGAAATATGCCACAAACAACTTTAATAACTACCCAAAGAATGCGAATAGGCTGCCAAAAGATTGTCCCAAGGACGTCCAAAGATTGCTCACAAATAAGTCAGATTGATGCCCCAAGCATGCCCATAGAATGCCGATAGGTTGCCAACAGGGTGTCCCAAGGAGTCAGAAATATCTCCCAATTTCGCCAAAAGATTGTCCAAAGGATGCCCACTCGATGCCAGAAGGATGCCGAAAGGTTGCCAAAAGATTGTCCTAAGGACGCCCAATGATTGCTCTCGCTATGCCAGAAAGATGCCACAAATAAGCCCGATTAATGCCTTAAGAATGCCCAAAGATTGCCGAAAGTCAGACAAAAGATTGTTCCAAGGATGCCAACCGCGAGCCAGAAAGCTCTCCCAATGACGCCCAAAGATTGTCTTAAAAATGCCCACTTTACGCCAAAGGGATGCCAATTGGTTGACAAAAGATTGTGCCAAGGACGCCCAAAGATTGCTCTCTGTATGCAAGAACGATGCCACAAATTAGTCCGATTATTGCTCCAAGAATGCCCAAAGATTGCCGAAAGGTTGGCGCAGGGAGCCGGAATATTCTCCCAATGACGCCCAAAGATTGTCCAATGAATCCCACTTGATGCCAGAAGGATGCCGAAAGGTTACCGAAAGTCAGACAAAAGATTGTTCCAAGGATGCCAACCGCGAGCCAGAAAGCTCTCCCAATGACGCCCAAAGATTGTCTTAAAAATGCCCACTTTACGCCAAAGGGATGCCAATTGGTTGACAAAAGATTGTCGCAAGGAGGCCCAAAGATTGCTCTATATATGCCAGAAAGATGCCTCAAATAAGTCCGATTATTGCCCCAAGATTGCACAAAGATTGCCGAAAGTTTGCCAAAAGGTTGTCCCAAGGAGCTGGAAAAAACTTCCAATGACGCCCACAAATTGTATAAAGAATGCCCACTCGAAGCCAGAAGGATGCCGAAAGGTTGCTAAAATATTGTCCCAAGGATGCCCAAGGTTTGCTCTCTCTATGCCAGAACGATGCTAAACATAAGTCCGATTCTTGCCCCAAGAATGCACAAAGATTGCCGAAAGGTTGCCAAAAGGTTGTCCCAAGGAGCCGGAAAATTCTTCCAGTGACGCCCAAAGATTGTCTAATGAATGCCGACTCTCTCTCCGTGCCAGAAGGATGCAAAACATATATCCGATTAATGCCAAAGAATGCCCAAAGATTGGCGAAAGGTTGCCAAAAGGTTGGCGCAGGGAGCCGGAATATTCTCCCAATGACGCCCAAAGATTGTCTAAAGAATGCCCAATTAATGCCAGAAGGATGCCACAAATAAGTTTAATAAATGCCCAAAGAATGCCGATATGTGGCCAACAGGTTGTCCCAAGAAGCCGAAAATTAAACCCAATTTCATCCAAAGATTGTCCAAAGGATGCCCACTAGATGCCAGAAGGATGCCGAAAGGTTGCCAAAAGTTTGTCCCAAGGACGCCCAAAGATTGCTCTCTCTATGCCAGAACGATGCCAAAAATAAAAACCATTAATGCCCCAAGAATGACCATAGATTGGCGAAAGGTTGCCAAGAGGTTGTCCCAAGGAGCCGGAAAATTCTCCCAATGACGCCCAAAAGATTGTCTAAGGAATGCCCATTTGATGCCAGAAGAATGGCACACATAAGTTTAATTACTGCATTGCCCATAGATTGCCGATAGGTGGCCAACAGGTTGTCCCAAGGAGCCGGAACTTCCTCCCTATTACGCCCAAAGATTGTCCAAAGGATGCCCACTCAATGCCAGACGAATGCCAAATGGTTGCCAAAATATTGTCCTAAGGACGCCCAAAGATTGCTCTCGCTATGCCAGAAAGATGCCACAAATAAGTCCGATTAATGCCCTAAGAATGCCCAAAGATTGCCGAAAGTCAGACAAGAGATTGTTCCAAGGATGCTAACCGCGAGCCAGAAAGCTCTCCCAATGACGCCTAATGATTGTCGTGAAAATGCCCACTTTACGCCAAAGGTATGCCAAATGGTTGCCAAAAGATTGTCCCAAGAATGCCCATAGATTGCCGAAAGGTTGCTAATATGTTGTCCCAAGGAGCCGGAAAATTCTTCCAATGACGCCCACAGATTGTATAAAGAATTCCCACTCGAAGCCAGAAGGATGCCGAAATGTTGCTAAAAGGTTATCCCAAGGATGCCCAAGGTTTGCTCTCTCTATGCCAGAACGATGCCACAAATAAGTCCGATTATTGCCCCAAGATTGCACAAAGATTGCCGAAAGTTTGCCAAAAGGTTGTCCCAAGGAGCTGGAAAATTCTTCCAATGACGCCCACAGATTGTATAAAGAATTCCCACTCGAAGCCAGAAGGATGCCGAAAGGTTGCTAAAGGTTGTCCCAAGGATGCCCAAGGTTTGCTCTCTCTATGCCAGAACGATGCCACAAATAAGTCCAATTATTGCCCCAAGATTGCACAAAGATTGCCGAAAGTTTGCCAAAAGGTTGTCCCAAGGAGCTGGAATATTCTTCCAATGACGCCCACAGATTGTATAAAGAATTCCCACTCGAAGCCAGAAGGATGCCGAAAGGTTGCCAAAAGGTTGTCCCAATTGCTCTTTTCGTGTCAGAAGCATGCAAAACATATATCCGATTAATGTCCCAAGAATGCCCATAGATTGCCGATGGGTGGCCAACAGGTTGTCCCAAGGAGTCAGAAATTTCTCACAATTACGCCCAAAGATTGTCAAAAGGATGTCCATTCGATGCTAGAATGATGCCGAAAGGTTGCCAAAAGACTGTCATACGGACGCCCAAAGATTACTCACTCTATGCCGAAAGGATGCCACAAATAAGTCCGATTATTGCCCCAAAAATGCCCAAAGATTGCCGATAGGTGGCCAACAGGTTGTCCCAAGGAACCGGAACTTTCTCCCAATTACGCCCAAAGATTGTCAAAAGAATGCCCATTCGATGCTAGAAGGATGCCGAAAGGCTGCCAAAAGATTGTCCCAAGGACGCCCAAAGATTACTCACTCTATGCCGGAAGGATGCCAAAAAAGTTCCGATTATTGCCCCAAAAAGCCCAAAAAATGCGGATAGGTTGCCAAAAGATTGTCCCAAGGACGAACAAAGATTGCTCTCTCTATGCCAGAACGAAGTCACAAATTAGTCCGATTATTGCCCCAAGAATGCCCAAAGATTGCCGAAAGGTTGCCAAAAGGTTGGCGCAGGGAGCCGGAATATTCTCCCGATGACGCTCAAAGATTGTCTAAAGAATGCCCACTTGATGCCAAAAGGATGCCACAAATAACTTTAATTACTGCCCAAAGAATACGAATAGGTTTCCAGAAGATTGTCCCAAGAACGCCCAAAGATTGCACACAAATAAGTCAGATTGATGCCCCAAGCATGCCCATAGATTGCCGATAGGTGGCCAACAGGTTGTCCCAAGGCTCCGGAACTTTCTCCCAAAATTCTTCCATTGACGCCCAAAGATTGTCCAAAGAAATCCCACTCTATGCCAGAACGATGCCACAAATAAGTCAGATTGATGCTCCAATCATGCCCATAGATTGCCGATATGTGGCCAACAGGTTGTCCCAAGGAGCCGGAAATTTCAGCCAATTTCACCCAAAGATTGTTTAAAGAATGCCCACTTGATACCAGAAGGATGACATAAATAAGTTTAATTACTGCCCAAAGAATGCCGATAGGTTGCCAAAAGGTTGTCCCAAGAAGCCGGAAATATCTCCCAATGACGCCCAAAAATTGTCTAAAGAATGCTCACTTGATGCCAGTAGGATGACACAAATAAGTTTAAATACTGCCCAAAGAATGCCGATAGGTTACCAAAAGATTGTCCCAAGGACGCCCAAAAATTGCTCTCTCTATGCCAGAACGATGCCACAAATAAGTCAGATTGATGCTCCAAGCATGCCCATTGATTGCCGATAGGTGGCCAACAGGTTTTCCCAAGGAGCCGAAACTTTCTCCCAATTACACCCAAAGATTGTCCAAAGAATGCCCACTCGATGCCAGAAGGATGCCAAATGGTTGCCAAAATATTGTCCCACATATGCCCAGAGATTGCCGATAGGTTGCCAACAGGTTGTCCCAAGGAGTCAGAAATATCTCCCAATTTCGCCCAAAGATTGTCCAAAGGATGCCCACTCGATGCCAGAAGGATGCCGAAAGGTTGCCAAAAGATTGTCTCAAAAACTCACAAAGATTGCTCTCTTTGCCAGAAGGATGCCACAAATGAGTCCGTTAAATGAGTCCGAAAGGTTGCCTAAAAAATGTCCCAAGGAGTCGGAAAATTCTCCCAAAAACGCCCAAAGATTGTCCAAAGAATGACCACTCGATGCCAGAAGGATGCCAAAAGGTTGCCAAAAGGTTGTAACAAGGTTTGTCAAAGTTTGCTCTCTCTATGCCAGAACGATGCCACAAATAAGTTCGATTATTGCCCCAAGAATGCCCAAAGATTGCCGAAAGGTTGTCAAAAAGTTTTCCCAAGGATCCGGAACATTCTTCCAGTGACGCCCACAGATTGTATAAATAATGCCTACTCGATGCCAGAAGGATGACACAAATAAGTCTAAATACTGCCCAAAGAATGCCGATAGGTTACCAAAAGATTGTCCCAAGGAGTCGGAAAATTCTCCCAAAAACGCCCAAAGATTGTCCAAAGAATGACCACTCGATGCCAGAAGGATGCCAAAAGGTTGCCAAAAGGTTGTAACAAGGTTTGTCAAAGTTTGCTCTCTCTATGCCAGAACGATGCCACAAATAAGTTCGATTATTGCCCCAAGAATGCCCAAAGATTGCCGAAAGGTTGTCAAAAAGTTTTCCCAAGGATCCGGAACATTCTTCCAGTGACGCCCACAGATTGTATAAATAATGCCTACTCGATGCCAGAAGGATGACACAAATAAGTCTAAATACTGCCCAAAGAATGCCGATAGGTTACCAAAAGATTGTCCCAAGGACGCCCAAAGATTGCTCTCTCTATGCCAGAACGATGCAAACGGTTGTCCAAAGGAGCCAGAAAATTCTTCCAGTGACGCCCAAAAATTGTCTAAAGAACGCCCACTTGATGCCAGAAGGATGCCGCAAATAAGTCCGATCATTGCCCCAAGAATGCCCATTGATTGCCGAAAGGTTGCCAAAAGGATGACCCAAGAAGCCGGAAAATTCTTCCAATGACGCCCAAAAATTGTCTAAAGAATACCGACTTGATGCCAGTAGGATGACAAAAATAAGTTTAATTACAGCCCAAAGAATGTCGATAGGTTGCCAAAAGATTGTCCCAAGGACGCCCAAAGATTGCTCTCTCTATGCCAGAACGATACCACAAATAAGTCAGATTAATGCTCCAAGCATGCCCATAGATTGCCGATAGGTGGCCAACAGCTTGTTCCAAGGAGCCGGAACTTTCTCCCAATTACTCCCAAAGATTGTCCAAAGGATGCCCACTCGATCCCAGAAGGATGCCAAATGGTTGCCCAAATATTGTCCCACATATGCCCAGAGATTGCTCTCTCCATGCCAGAAGGATGACAAACATAAGTCCGATTAATGCCCAAAGATTGCCAAAAGGTTTCCAAACGGTTGTCCCAAGGAGCCGGAAAATTCTTCCAGTGACGCCCAAAGATTGTTTAATGAATGCCCACTTGATGCCGATAGGTTGCCAAGAGGTTGTCCCAAGAAGCCGGAAAATTCTCCCAATGACGCCCAAAAATTGTCTAAAGAATGCCCACTTGATGCCAGTAGGATGACACAAATAAGTTTAAGTACTGCCCAAAGAATGCCGTCAGGTTACCAAAAGATTGTCCCAAGGACGCCCAAAGATTGCTCTCTCTATGCCAGAACGATGCCACAAATAAGTCAGATTGATGCTCCAAGCATGCCCATTGATTGCCCATAGGTGTCCATCAGGTTGTCCCAAGGAGCCGGAACTTTCTCCCAATTACGCCCAATGATTGTCCAAAGGATGCCCACTCGATGCCAGAAGGATGCCGAAAGGTTGCCAAAAGATTGTCCCAAGTACGCCCACAGATTGCTCACTCTATGCCAGAAGGATGCCACAAATGAGTTCGATAAATGCCCAAAAAATGCCCAACGATTGCCGAAAGGTTTCCAAAAGATAGTGCCAAGGACGCCCAAAGATTGCTCACTCTATGCCAGAAGGATGCCACTAATGAGTCCGATTAATGCCCAAAAAATGCCCAACGATTGCCGAAAGTCAGACAAAATGTTGTTCCAAGGATGCCAATCGCGTGCCAGAAAGTTCTCCCAATGACACCCAAAAGATTGTCTAAAGAATGCCCAGTCTATGCCAGAACGATGCCAAATAGTTGCCAAACGGTTGTCGCAAATATGCCCAAAGATTGCTCTCTCTATGCCAGAAAGATGCCAAACATTAGCCCGATTAATGCCCCAAGAATGCCCATAGATTGCCGAAAGGTTGCCAACTGGTTGTCCCAAGGAGCCGGAACTTTCTCCCAATTACGCCCAAAGATTGTCCAAAGGATGCCCACTCGATGCCAGAAGGATGCCGAAAGATTGCCAAAAGATTGTCCCAAGTACGCCTAAAGAGTGCTCACTCTATGCCAGAAGGATTCCACAAATGAGTCCGATAAATGCCCAAAAAATGCCCAACGATTGCCGAAAGGTTTCCAAAAGATGGTCCCAAGGACGCCCAAAGATTGCTCACTCTATGCCAGAAGGATGCCAGAAATCAGTCCGATTAATGCCCCAGGAATGCCCAACGATTGCCGAAAGTCAGACAAAAGGTTGTTGCAAGGATGCCAACCGTGTGCCAGAAAGTTCTCCCAATGACGCCCAAGGATTGTCTTAAAAATGCCCACTTTACGCGAAAGGGATGCCAAATGGTTTCCAAAAGGTTGTCCCAAGGATGCCCAAAGATTGCTCTATCTATGCCAGAACGATGCCAAAAAGTTGTCCCAAGGAGTCGGAAAATTCTTCCAGTAACGCCCAAAGATTGTCTAAAGAATGACCACTCGATGCCAGAAGGATGCCGAAAGGTTGCCAAAAGCATATCCCACATATGCCCAGCGATTGCTCTCTCCATGCCAGAAGGAGGCAAAACATATATCCGATTAATGCCCACAGAATACCCAAAGATTGCCGAAAGGTTGCCAAAAGGTTTTCCCAAGGAGCCGGAAAATTCTTCCAATGACGCCCACAGATTGTCTAAAGAATGCCCAATTGATATCAGAAGGATGCCACAAATAAGTTTGATTAATGCCCAAAAATGTCGATATGTGGCCAACAGGTTGTCTCAAGGAGCCGGAAATTTCACCCAATTTCTCCTAAAGATTGTCCAAAGGATGCCCACTAGATGCCAGAAGGATGCCAAAATTTTGCCAAAAGGTTGTCCCAAGTATGCCAACCGCGAGCCAGAAAATTCTCCCAATGACGCCCAAAGATTGTCTAAAGAATGAGCACTCGATGCCAGAAGGATGCCGAAAGGTTGCCAAAAGGTTGTTCCAAGGATGCCCAAAGTTTGCTCTCTCTATGCCAGAACGATGCCACAAATAAGTCCGATTATTGCCCCAAGAATGCCCAAAGATTGCCGAAAGGTTGCCAAAAAATTGTCCCAAGGATCCGCAACATTCTTCCAGTGAGGCCCACAGATTGTCTAAAGAATGCCTTCTCGATGCCAGAAGGATGCAACAAGTAAGTCCGATTATTGCCCCAAGAATGCCTAAAGATTGCCGAAAGGTTGCCAAAAGGTTGTCCCAAGAATCCGGAAAATTCTCCCAATGACGCCCAAAAATTGTCTAAAGAATGCCCACTTGATGCCAGTAGGATGACACAAATAAGTTTAAATACTGCCCAAAGAATGCCGTCAGGTTACCAAAAGATTGTCCCAAGGACGCCCAAAGATTGCTCTCTCTATGCCAGAACGATGCCAGAAATAAGTCAGATTGATGCTCCAAGCATGCCCATTGATTGCCGATAGGTGTCCATCAGGTTGTCCCAAGGAGCCGGAACTTTCTCCCAATTACGCCCAATGATTGTCCAAAGGATGCCCACTCGATGCCAGAAGGATGCCGAAAGGTTGCCAAAAGATTGTCCCAAGTACGCCCAAAGATTGCTCACTCTATGCCAGAAGGATGCCACAAATGAGTTCGATAAATGCCCAAAAAATGCCCAACGATTGCCGAAAGGTTTCCAAAAGATAGTCCCAAGGACGCCCAATGATTGCTCACTCTATGCCAGAAGGATGCCACTAATGAGTCCGATTAATGCCCAAAAAATGCCCAACAATTGCTGAAAGTCAGACAAAATGTTGTTCCAAGGATGCCAACCGCGTGCCAGAAAGTTCTCCCAATGACACCCAAAAGATTGTCTAAAGAATGCCCAGTCTATGCCAGAACGATGCCAAATAGTTGCCAAACGGTTGTCGCAAATATGCCCAAAGATTGCTCTCTCTATGCCAGAAAGATGCCAAACATTAGCCCGATTAATGCCCCAAGAATGCCCATAGATTGCCGAAAGGTTGCCAACTGGTTGTCCCAAGGAGCCGGAACTTTCTCCCAATTACGCCCAAAGATTGTCCAAAGGATGCCCACTCGATGCCAGAAGGATGCCGAAAGATTGCCAAAAGATTGTCCCAAGTACGCCTAAAGAGTGCTCACTCTATGCCAGAAGGATTCCACAAATGAGTCCGATAAATGCCCAAAAAATGCCCAACGATTGCCGAAAGGTTTCCAAAAGATGGTCCCAAGGACGCCCAAAGATTGCTCACTCTATGCCAGAAGGATGCCAGAAATCAGTCCGATTAATGCCCCAGGAATGCCCAACGATTGCCGAAAGTCAGACAAAAGGTTGTTGCAAGGATGCCAACCGTGTGCCAGAAAGTTCTCCCAATGACGCCCAAGGATTGTCTTAAAAATGCCCACTTTACGCGAAAGGGATGCCAAATGGTTTCCAAAAGGTTGTCCCAAGGATGCCCAAAGATTGCTCTATCTATGCCAGAACGATGCCACAAATAAGTTCGATTATTGCCCCAAGAATGCCCAAAGATTTCCGAAAGGTTGCCAAAAAGTTGTCCCAAGGAGTCGGAAAATTCTTCCAGTAACGCCCAAAGATTGTCTAAAGAATGACCACTCGATGCCAGAAGGATGCCGAAAGGTTGCCAAAAGCATATCCCACATATGCCCAGCGATTGCTCTCTCCATGCCAGAAGGAGGCAAAACATATATCCGATTAATGCCCACAGAATACCCAAAGATTGCCGAAAGGTTGCCAAAAGGTTTTCCCAAGGAGCCGGAAAATTCTTCCAATGACGCCCACAGATTGTCTAAAGAATGCCCAATTGATATCAGAAGGATGCCACAAATAAGTTTGATTAATGCCCAAAAATGTCGATATGTGGCCAACAGGTTGTCTCAAGGAGCCGGAAATTTCACCCAATTTCTCCCAAAGATTGTCCAAAGGATGCCCACTAGATGCCAGAAGGATGCCAAAATTTTGCCAAAAGGTTGTCCCAAGTATGCCAACCGCGAGCCAGAAAATTCTCCCAATGACGCCCAAAGATTGTCTAAAGAATGAGCACTCGATGCCAGAAGGATGCCGAAAGGTTGCCAAAAGGTTGTTCCAAGGATGCCCAAAGTTTGCTCTCTCTATGCCAGAACGATGCCACAAATAAGTCCGATTATTGCCCCAAGAATGCCCAAAGATTGCCGAAAGGTTGCCAAAAAATTGTCCCAAGGATCCGCAACATTCTTCCAGTGAGGCCCACAGATTGTCTAAAGAATGCCTTCTCGATGCCAGAAGGATGCAACAAGTAAGTCCGATTATTGCCCCAAGAATGCCTAAAGATTGCCGAAAGGTTGCCAAAAGGTTGTCCCAAGAATCCGGAAAATTCTCCCAATGACGCCCAAAAATTGTCTAAAGAATGCCCACTTGATGCCAGTAGGATGACACAAATAAGTTTAAATACTGCCCAAAGAATGCCGTCAGGTTACCAAAAGATTGTCCCAAGGACGCCCAAAGATTGCTCTCTCTATGCCAGAACGATGCCAGAAATAAGTCAGATTGATGCTCCAAGCATGCCCATTGATTGCCGATAGGTGTCCATCAGGTTGTCCCAAGGAGCCGGAACTTTCTCCCAATTACGCCCAATGATTGTCCAAAGGATGCCCACTCGATGCCAGAAGGATGCCGAAAGGTTGCCAAAAGATTGTCCCAAGTACGCCCAAAGATTGCTCACTCTATGCCAGAAGGATGCCACAAATGAGTTCGATAAATGCCCAAAAAATGCCCAACGATTGCCGAAAGGTTTCCAAAAGATAGTCCCAAGGACGCCCAATGATTGCTCACTCTATGCCAGAAGGATGCCACTAATGAGTCCGATTAATGCCCAAAAAATGCCCAACAATTGCTGAAAGTCAGACAAAATGTTGTTCCAAGGATGCCAACCGCGTGCCAGAAAGTTCTCCCAATGACACCCAAAAGATTGTCTAAAGAATGCCCAGTCTATGTCAGAACGATGCCAAATAGTTGCCAAACGGTTGTCGCAAATATGCCCAAAGATTGCTCTCTCTATGCCAGAAAGATGCCAAACATTAGCCCGATTAATGCCCCAAGAATGCCCATAGATTGCCGAAAGGTTGCCAACTGGTTGTCCCAAGGAGCCGGAACTTTCTCCCAATTACGCCCAAAGATTGTCCAAAGGATGCCCGATCGATGCCAGAAGGATGCAGAAAGATTGCCAAAAGATTGTCCCAAGTACGCCCAATTGCTCACTCTATGCCAGAAGGATTCCACAAATGAGTCCGATAAATGCCCAAAAAATGCCCAACGATTGCCGAAAGGTTTCCAAAAGATAGTCCCAAGGACGCCCAAAGATTGCTCACTCTATGCCAGAAGGATGCCAGAAATCAGTCCGATTAATGCCCAAGGAATGCCCAACGATTGCCGAAAGTCAGACAAAAGGTTGTTGCAAGGATGCCAACCGTGTGCCAGAAAGTTCTCCCAATGACGCCCAAGGATTGTCTTAAAAATGCCCACTTTACGCGAAAGGGATGCCAAATGGTTTCCAAAAGGTTGTCCCAAGGATGCCCAAAGATTGCTCTATCTATGCCAGAGCGATGCCACAAATAAGTTCGATTAATGCCCCAAGAATGCCCAAAGATTTCCGAAAGGTTGCCAAAAAGTTGTCCCAAGGAGTCGGAAAATTCTTCCAGTAACGCCCAAAGATTGTCTAAAGAATGCCCACTCGATGGCAGAAGGATGCCAAATGGTTACCAAAAGGATGTCCCACATATGCCCAGAGATTGCTCTCTCTATGCCAGAACGATGCCACAAATAAGTCCGATTATTGCCCCAAGAATGCCAAAAGATTGCCGAAAGGTTGCCAAAAGGTTTTCCCAAGGAGCCGGAAAATTCTTCCAATGACGCCCACAGATTGTCTAAAGAATGCCCAATTGATATCAGAAGGATGCCACAAATAAGTTTGATTAATGCCCAAAAATGTCGATATGTGGCCAACAGGTTGTCTCAAGGAGCCGGAAATTTCACCCAATTTCTCCCAAAGATTGTCCAAAGGATGCCCACTAGATGCCAGAAGGATGCCAAAATGTTGCCAAAAGGTTGTCCCAAGTATGCCAACCGCGAGCCAGAAAATTCTCCCAATGACGCCCAAAGATTGTCTAAAGAATGAGCACTCGATGCCAGAAGGATGCCGAAAGGTTGCCAAAAGGTTGTTCCAAGGATGCCCAAAGTTTGCTCTCTCTATGCCAGAACGCTGCCACAAATAAGTCCGATTATTGTCCCAAGAATGCCCAAAGATTGCCGAAAGGTTGCCAAAAAATTGTCCCAAGGATCCGCAACATTCTTCCAGTGAGGCCCACAGATTGTCTAAAGAATGCCTTCTCGATGCCAGAAGGATGCAACAAGTAAGTCCGATTATTGCCCCAAGAATGCCCAAAGATTGCCGAAAGGTTGCCAAAAGGTTGTCCCAAGAAGCCGGAAAATTCTCCCAATGACGCCCAAAAATTGTCTAAAGAATGCCCACTTGCTGCCAGTAGGATGACACAAATAAGATTAAATACTGCCTAAAGAATGCCGTCAGGTTACCAAAAGATTGTCCCAAGGACGCCCAAAGATTGCTCTCTCTATGCCAGAACGATGCCACAAATAAGTCAGATTGATGCTCCAAGCATGCCCATTGATTGCCGATAGGTGTCCATCAGGTTGTCCCAAGGAGCCGGAACTTTCTCCCAATTATGCCCAATGATTGTGCAAAGGATGCCCACTCGATGCCAGAAGGATACCGAAAGGTTGCCAAAAGATTGTCCCAAGTACAACGATTGCCGAAAGGTTTCAAAAAGATAGTCCCAAGGACGCCCAAAGATTGCTCACTCTATGCCAGAAGGATGCCACTAATGAGTCCGATTAATGCCCAACGATTGCCGAAAGTCAGACAAAATGTTGTTCCAAGGATGCCAACCGCGTGCCAGAAAGTTCTCCCAATGACACCCAAAAGATTGTCTAAAGAATGCCCAGTCAATGCCAGAACGATGCCAAATAGTTGCCAAACGGTTGTCGCAAATATGCCCAAAGATTGCTCTCTCTATGCCAGAAATATGCCAAACACTAGCACGATTAATGCCCCAGGAATGCCCATAGATTGCCGAAAGGTTGCCAACTGGTTGTCCCAAGGAGCCGGAACTTTCTCCCAATTACGCCCAAAGATTGTCCAAAGGATGCCCACTCGATGCCAGAAGGATGCCGAAAGATTGCCAAAAGATTGTCCCAAGTACGCCCAAAGATTGCTCACTCTATGCCAGAAGGATTCCACAAATGAGTCCGATAAATGCCCAAAAAATGCCCAACGATTGCCGAAAGGTTTCCAAAAGATAGTCCCAAGGACGCCCAAAGATTGCTCACTCAATGCCAAAAGGATGCCAGAAATCAGTCCGATTAATGCCCCAGGAATGCCCATAGATTGCCGAAAGGTTGCCAACTGGTTGTCCCAAGGAGCCGGAACTTTCTCCCAATTACGCCCAAAGATTGTCCAAAGGATGCCCACTCGATGCCAGAAGGATGCCGAAAGGTTGCCAAAAGGTTGTTCCAAGGATGCCCAAAGTTTGCTCTCTCTATGCCAGAACGCTGCCACAAATAAGTCCGATTATTGTCCCAAGAATGCCCAAAGATTGCCGAAAGGTTGCCAAAAAGTTTTCCCAAGGATCCGGAACATTCTTCCAGTGACGCCCACAGATTGTCTAAAGAATGGGCACTCGATGCCAGAAGGATGCCACAAATAAGTCCGATTATTGCCCCAAGAGTGCCCAAAGAATGCCGAAAGGTTGCCAAAAGGTTTTCCCAAGGAGCCGGAAAATTCTCCCAAAAACGCCCAAAGATTGTCCAAAAAATGCCCACTCGATGCCAAGTATGCCAGCCGCGAGCCAGAAAGTTCTCCCTATGACGCCCAAAGATTGTCTAAAGAATGACCACTCGATGCCAGAAGGATGTCGAAAGGTTGCCAAACGGTTGTCCCAAGGATGTCCTAAGTTTGCTCTCTCTATGCCAAAACGATGCCACAAATAAGTTCGATTATTGCCCCAAGAATGACGCCGGACGGTTGCCAAAAGATTGTCCCAAGGACGCCCAAAGATTGCTCACTCTATGCCAGAACGATGCCACAAATAAGTACGATTAATGCCCCAAAGAGCCGGAAAATTCTTCCAGTGACATCCACAGATTGTCTACATAATGCCCACTCGATGGCAGAAGGATGCCAAATGGTTACCAAAAGGATGTCCCACATATGCCCAGAGATTGCTCTCTCTATGCCAGAACGATGCCACAAATAAGTCCGATTATTGCCCCAAGAATGCCAAAAAATTGCCGAAATGTTGCCAAAAGGTTTTCCCAAGGAGCCGGAAAATTCTTCCAATGACGCCCACAGATTGTCTAAAGAATGCCCAATTGATATCAGAAGGATGCCACAAATAAGTTTGATTAATGCCCAAAGAATGCCGATATGTGGCCAACAGATTGTCTCAAGGAGACGGAAATTTCACCCAATTTCTCCCAAAGATTGTCTAAAGAATGCCTACTCGATGCCAGAAGGATGCAACAAATAAGTCCGATTATTGCGCCAAGAATGCCCAAAGATTGCCGAAAGGTTGCCAAAAGGTTGTCCCAAGAAGCCGGAAAATTCTCCCAATGACGCCCAAAAATTGTCTAAAGAATGCCCACTTGATGCCAGTAGGATGACACAAATAAGTTTAAATACTGCCCAAAGAATGCCGTCAGGTTACCAAAAGATTGTCCCAAGTACGCCCAAAGATTGCTCACTCTATGCCAGAAGGATGCCACAAATGAGTTCGATAAATGCCCAAAAAATGTCCAACGATTGCCGAAAGGTTTCCAAACGATAGTCCCAAAGACGCCCAAAGATTGCTCACTCTATGCCAGAAGGATGCCACTAATGAGTCCGATTAATGCCCAAAAAATGCCCAACGATTGCCGAAAATCGGACAAAACATTATTCCAAGGATGCCAACCGCGTGCCAGAAAGTTCTCCCAATGACACCCAAAAGATTGTCTAAAGAATGCCCAGTCTATGCCAGAACGATGCCAAATAGTTGCCAAACGGTTGTCGCAAATATGCCCAAAGATTGCTCTCTCTATGCCTGAAAGATGCCAAACATAAGCCCGATTAATGCCCAAGAATGCCCATAGATTGCCGAAAGGTTGCCAACTGGTTGTCCCAAGGAGCCGGAACTTTCTCCCAATTACGCCCAAAGATTGTCCAAAGGATGCCCACTCGATGCCAGAAGGATGCCGAAAGATTGCCAAAAGATTGTCCCAAGTACGCCCAAAGATTGCCGAAAGGTTTCCAAAAGATAGTCCCAAGGACGCCCAAAGATTGCTCACTCTATGCCAGAAGGATGCCAGAAATCAGTCCGATTAATGCCCCAGGAATGCCCAACGATTGCCGAAAGTCAGACAAAAGGTTGTTGCAAGGATGCCAACCGTGTGCCAGAAAGTTCTCCCAATGACGCCCAAGGATTGTCTTAAAAACGCCCACTTTACGCGAAAGGGATGCCAAATGGTTTCCAAAAGGTTGTCCCAAGGATACCCAAAGATTGCTCTATCTATGCCAGAACGATGCCACAAATAAGTTCGATTATTGCCCCAAGAATGCCCAAAGATTGCCGAAAGGTTGCCAAAAAGTTGTCCCAAGGAGTCGGAAAATTCTTCCAGTAACGCCCAAAGATTGTCTAAAGAATGACCACTCGATGCCAGAAGGATGCCGAAAGGTTGCCAAAAGGTTGGCGCAGGGAGCCGGAATAATGTCCCAATGACGCCCAAAGATTGTCTAAAGAATGCCTAATTGATGCCAGAAGGATGCCACAAATAAGTTTAATTAATGCCCAAAGAATGCCGATATGTTGCCAACAGGTTGTCGCAAGGAGTCAGAAATTTCTCCCAATTACGCCCAAAGATTGTCCAAAGGATGCCCATTCGATGCTAGAATGACGCCGAACGGTTGCCAAAAGATTGTCCCAAGGACGCCCAAAGATTGCTCACTCTATGCTAGAACGATGCCACAAATAAGTACGATTAATGCCCCAAAGAGCCGGAAAATTCTTCCAGTGACAGATTGTCTAAAGAATGCCCACTCGATGGCAGAAGGATGCCAAATGGTTACCAAAAGGATGTCCCACATATGCCCAGAGATTGCTCTCTCTATGCCAGAACGATGCCACAAATAAGTCCGATTATTGCCCCAAGAATGCCAAAAGATTGCCGAAAGGTTGCCAAAAGGTTTTCCCAAGGAGCCGGAAAATTCTTCCAATGACGCCCACAGATTGTCTAAAGAATGCCCAATTGATATCAGAAGGATGCCACAAATAAGTTTGATTAATGCCCAAAGAATGCCGATATGTGGCCAACAGGTTGTCTCAAGGAGCCGGAAATTTCACCCAATTTCTCCCAAAGATTGTCCAAAGGATGCCCACTAGATGCCAAAAGGATGCCAAAATATTGCCAAAAGGTTGTCCCAAGTATGCCAACCGCGAGCCAGAAAATTCTCCCAATGACGCCCAAAGATTGTCTAAAGAATGAGCACTCGATGCCAGAAGGATGCCAAAAGGTTGCCAAAAGGTTGTTCCAAGGATGCCCAAAGTTTGCTCTCTCTATGCCAGAACGATGCCACAAATAAGTCCGATTATTGCCCCAAGAATGCCCAAAGATTGCCGAAAGGTTGCCAAAAAGTTTTCCCAAGGATCCGGAACATTCTTCCAGTGACGCCCACAGATTGTCTAAAGAATGGGCACTCGATGCCAGAAGGATGCCACAAATAAGTCCGATTATTGCCCCAAGAGTGCCCAAAGAATGCCGAAAGGTTGCCAAAAGGTTTTCCCAAGGAGCCGGAAAATTCTCCCAAAAACGCCCAAAGATTGTCCAAAAAATGCCCACTCGATGCCAAGTATGCCAGCCGCGAGCCAGAAAGTTCTCCCTATGACGCCCAAAGATTGTCTAAAGAATGACCACTCGATGCCAGAAGGATGTCGAAAGGTTGCCAAACGGTTGTCCCAAGGATGTCCTAAGTTTGCTCTCTCTATGCCAAAACGATGCCACAAATAAGTTCGATTATTGCCCCAAGAATGACGCCGGACGGTTGCCAAAAGATTGTCCCAAGGACGCCCAAAGATTGCTCACTCTATGCCAGAACGATGCCACAAATAAGTACGATTAATGCCCCAAAGAGCCGGAAAATTCTTCCAGTGACATCCACAGATTGTCTACATAATGCCCACTCGATGGCAGAAGGATGCCAAATGGTTACCAAAAGGATGTCCCACATATGCCCAGAGATTGCTCTCTCTATGCCAGAACGATGCCACAAATAAGTCCGATTATTGCCCCAAGAATGCCAAAAAATTGCCGAAATGTTGCCAAAAGGTTTTCCCAAGGAGCCGGAAAATTCTTCCAATGACGCCCACAGATTGTCTAAAGAATGCCCAATTGATATCAGAAGGATGCCACAAATAAGTTTGATTAATGCCCAAAGAATGCCGATATGTGGCCAACAGATTGTCTCAAGGAGACGGAAATTTCACCCAATTTCTCCCAATTTCTGCCACAAATAAGTTCGATTATTGCCCCAAGAATGCCCAAAGATTGCCGAAAGGTTGTCAAAAAGTTTTCCCAAGGATCCGGAACATTCTTCCAGTGACGCCCACAGATTGTATAAAGAATGCCTACTTGATGCCAGAAGGATGCCGCAAATAAGTCCGATTAATGCCCCAAGAATGCCCAAAGATTGCCGAAAGGTTTCCAAACTGTTGTCCCAAGGAGCCGGAAAATTCTTCCAGTGGCGCCCAAAGATTGTCTAAAGAATGCCCACTTGATGCCAGAAGGATGCCACAAATAATGACGCCTACAGATTGTCTAAAGAATGCCTACTCGATGGCAGAAGGATGCCGCAAATAAGTCCGATCATTGCCCCAAGAATGCCCAAAGATTGCCGAAAGGTTGCCAAAAGGATGACCCAAGAAGCCGGTAATTTCTTCTAATGACGCCCAAAAATTGTCTAAAGAATGCCCACTTGATGCCAATAGGATGACAAAAGTAAGTTTAATTACTGCCCAAAGAATGTCGATAGGTTGCCAAAAGATTGTCCCAAGGACGCCCAAAGATTGCTCTCTCTAGGCCACAACGATGCCACAAATAAGTCAGATTGATGCTCCAAGCATGCCCACAGTTTGCCGATATGGTTGCTAAAATATTGTCCCACATATGACCAGAGATTGCTCTCTACATTACAGAAGGATGACAAACACACGTCCGATTGTTGCCCCAAGAATGCCCAAAGATTGCCAAAAGGTTGTCAAACGGTTGTCCCAAGGAGCCGGAAAATTCTTCCAATGACGCCCAAAGATTTTCTAAAGAATACCCACTTGATGCCAGAAGGATGCCACAAATAATTCTAATGAATGCCCAAATAATGCCGATACGTTGCCAACAGTTTGTCCCAAGGAGTCTGAAATTTCCCCCAATTACGCCCAAAGATTGTCCAAAGGATGCCCACTCGATGCCGAAAGGTTGCCAAAAGTTGCTCACTCTATGCCAGAACGATGCCACAAAAAAGTTCGATTATTGCCCCAAGAATGCCCAAAGATTGCCGAAAAGTTGCCAAAAAGTTGTCCCAAGGAGTCGGAAAAGTCTTCCAGTAACGCCCAAAAGTTTGTCTAAAGAATGACCACTCGATGCCAGAAGGATGCCGAAAGGTTGCCAAAAGCATATTCCACATATGCCCAGCGATTGGTCTCTCCATGCCAGAAGGAGGCAAAAAATATATCCGATTAATGCCCCAAGAATACCCAAAGATTGCCGAAACGTTGCCAAAAGGTTGGCGCAGGGAGCCGGAATAGTGTCCCAATGACGCCCAAAGATTGTCTAAAGAATGCCTAATTGATGCCAGAAGGATGCCACAAATAAGTTTAATTAATGCCCAAAGAATGCCGATATGTTGCAAACAGGTTTTCCCAAGGAGTCTGAAATTTCCCCCAATTACGCCCAAATATTATCCAAAGGATGCCCACTCGATGCCGAAAGGTTGCCAAAAGATTGTCCCAAGGACTCCCAAGGATTGCTCACTCTATGCCAGAAGGATGCCACAAATGAGTCCGATAAATGCCCAAAAAATGCCCAACGATTGCCGATAGCTTTCCAAAAGATAGTCCCAAGGACGCCCAATGATTGCTCACTCTATGCCAGAAGGATGCCACTAATGAGTCCGATTAATGCCCAAAAAATGCCCAACGATTGCCGAAAGTCAGACAAAATGTTGTTCCAAGGATGCCAACCACGTGCCAGAAAGTTCTCCCAATGACACCCAAAAGATTGTCTAAAGAATGCCCACTCTATGCCAGAACGATACCAAATAGTTGCCAAAAGGTTGTCGCAAATATGCCCAAAGATTGCTCTCTCTATGCCAGAAAGATGCCAAACATTAGCCCGATAAGCAAGAATGCCCATAGATTGCCGAAAGGTTGCCAACTGGTTGTCCCAAGGAGCCGGAACTTTCCCCCAATTACGCCCAAAGATTGTCCAAAGGATGCCCATTCAATGCCAGACGGATGCCATGGTTGCCAAAATATTGTCCTAAGGACGCCCAAAGATTGCTTTCGCTATGCCAAAAGGATGCCAGAAATCAGTCCGATTAATGCCCCAAAAATGCCCAACGATTGCCGAAAGTCAGACAAAAGGTTGTTCCAAGGATGCCAACCGCGTGCCAGAAAGTTTTCCCAATGACGCCCAAGGATTGTCTTTAAAATGCCCACTTTACGCGAAAGGGATGCCAAATGGTTTCCAAAAGATTGTCCCAAGGATGCCGAAAGATTGCTCTATCCATGCCAGAACGATGCCACAAATAAGTTCGATTATTGCCTCAAGAATGCCCAAAGATTGCCGAAAGGTTGCCAAAAAGTTGTCCCAAGGAGTCGGAAAATTCTTCCAGTGACGCCCAAAGATTTTCTAAAGAATAACCACTCCATGCCAGAAGGAAGCCGAAAGGTTGCCAAAAGCATATCCCACATATGCCCGGCGATTGCTCTCTCCATGCCATAAGGAGGCAAAACATATATCCGATTAATGCCCCAAGAATGCCCAAAGATTGCCGAAAGGTTGCCAAAAGGTTGGCGCAGGGAGCCGGAATAATGTCCCAAGGACGCCCAAAGATTGGCTAAAGAATTCCTAATTGATGCCAGAAGGATGACACAAATAAGTTTAATTAATGCCCAAAGAATGTAGATATGTTGCCAACAGGTTGTCCCAAGGAGTCAGAAAGATTGTCCCAAGGACGCCCAAGGATTGCTCACAAATACGACAGATTGATGCCCCAAGAATGCCCATAGATTGCCGACAGGTGGCCAACAGGTTGCCCCAAGGCTCCGGAACTTTCTCCCAATTACGCCCAAAGATTGTCCAAAGGATTCCCACTCGATGCCAGAAGGATGCCAAATGGTTGCCAAAATATTGTCCCACATATGCCCAGAGATTGCTCCCTCCATGCCAGAAGGATGCCAAACATAGGTCCGATTAATGCCCCAAGAAAGGATACAAAAGATTGTCCCAAGGACACCCAAAGATTGCTCACTCTTTGCCAGAAGAATGCCACAAATGAGTCCGATAAATGCGCAAAAAATGCCCAACGATTGCCGAAAGTCAGACAAAAGGTTTTTCCAAGGATGCCAACCGCGTGCCAGAAAGCTCTCCCAATGACGCCCAAAGATTGCCTTAAAAATGCCCACATTACGCTAAAGGGATGCCAAATGGTTGCCAAAAGATTGTCCCAAGGACGCCCAAAGATTGCTCTATCTATGCCGGAAGGATGCCACAAATAAGTCCGATTATTGCCCCAAGAATGCTCATAGATTGCCGAACGGTTGCCAAAATGTTGGTCGAGGGAGCCGGAAAATTCTTCCAGTGACGCCCAATGATTGTTTAATGAATGCCCACTTGATGCCGATAGGTTGCCAAGAGGTTGTCCCAAGGAGCCGGAAAATTCCAGTAACGCCCAAAGATTGTCTAAAGAATGCCAGAAGGATGCCACAAATAATTTTAATTAATGCCCAAATAATGCCGATAAGTTGCCAACAGGTTGTCCCAAGGAGCCGAAAATTCTTCCAGTGACGCCCAAAGATTGTCTAAAGAATGCCCACTTGATGCCAGACGGATGCCACAAATAAGTTTAATTATCGCGTTTGGCATCACTCTAGCATAGAGTGGGCAACCTTTTGGCAAATATTTGGCAAATCTTTAGGCGTCACAGGGCGAACCTAGAAGGTCGCGTTTGGCATCACTCTGGCGTAGAGTTTGGCATCCTTCCATAGAGTCCATAGATTGGACCACCTTTCGGCAAGGCAGAACAATCTTTGGGACAGCATTTTGGCAAATATTTAGCATCCTTCTGGCATTGAGTGGGCATTCTCTAGACAATCTTTAGGCGTCACAGAGCGAACTTTCTAGCTCGTGTTTGGTATCACTCTAGCATAGAGTGGGCAAGTTTTCGGCAATCTTCGGGCTTTCTTGGGGCATTAATCGGACTTATTTTTGGCATCTTTCTGGCATAGAGAAAACAATATTTGGGTATCTTTGGGTCAGCCTTTTGGCATCCTTCTGGTGTAGAGTGGTCATTCTTTAGACAATCTTTGGGCGTCATTGGGAGAACATTCTAGCTCTCGTTGGGCATCACTCTGCCAAAAGTTTGGCAACCTTCCGGCAATCTTTAGGCATTCTTGGGACATTAATCATACTTATTTTTGGCATCCTTCTGGCATAGATAGAATAATCTTTGGGAATCTTTGGGTCAGCCTTTTGGCAGCCTTTGGTGTAGAGTGGGCATTTTTTAGACAATCTTTGGGCGTCATTGGGTGAACCTTCCAGCTCACGTTTGGCATCACTCTGGCATAGAGTGGGCAAGCTTTCTGCAATCTTTGGGCATTCTTGGGGCATTAATCGGCATCCTTCTGGCATAGAGAGAACATTCTGTGGGCATTTTTGGGTGAGCCTTTTGGCAACCATTTGGCAGCCTTTTGGTGTAGAGTGGGCACTTTTTAGACAATCTTTGGGCGACATTGGGAGAACCTTCTAGCTCTCGTTAGGCATCACTCTGCCATAAGTTGTGGCATAGAGAGAACAATCTTTGGGCATCTTTGGGTCAGCCTTTTGGCAACCATTTGGCAGCCTTTTGGTGTAGAGTGGGCATTTTTTAGACAATCTTTGGGCGACATTGGGAGAACCTTCTAGCTCTCGTTAGGCATCACTCTGCCATAAGTTGTGCAACGTTTCGGCAATCTTTGGGCATTCTTGAAGCATTAATCGGACTTATTTTTGCCATCCTTCTGGCATAGAGTGGGTATTCTTCAGACAATCTTTGGGCGTCATTGGAAGAACCTTCTAGCTCTCGTTGGGCATCACTCTGCCATAAGTTTGGCAACCTTTCGGCAATCTTTGGGCTTTCTTGGGGCATTAATCGGACTTATTTTTGGCATCCTTCTGGCATAGAGAGAACAATCATTGGGCATCTTTGGGTCAGCCTTTTGTCAACCATTTGGCAGCCTTTTGGTGTAGAGTGGGCATTTTTTAGACAATTGGGCATCATTGCGAGAACATTCTAACTCGCGTTTGGCATCACTCTGGCATAGAGTGGGCAACCTTTCGGCAAGACAGAACAATCTTTGGTCATCTTTGGGACAACCTTTTGGCAAATATTTGGCATCCTTCTGGCATTGAGTGGGCATTCTCTAGACAATCTTTAGGCGTCACAGGGCGAACTTTCTAGCTGGTGTTTGGCATCACTCTGGCAAAGAGTGGGTAACCTTTCGCCAATATTTGGGCTTTCTTGGGGCATTAATCGGACTTCTTTTTGGCATCCTTCTGGCATAGAGAGAACAATCTTTGGGCATCTTTTGGCAACCATTTGGCATCCTTCTGGTGCAGAGTGGGCATCCTTTAGACAATCTTTGGGCGTCATTGGGTGAACCTTCCAGCTCACGTTTGGCATCACTCTGGCATAGAGTGGGCAAGCTTTCTGCACTCTTTGGGCATTCTTGGGGCATTAATCGGCATCCTTCTGGCATAGAGAAAACAATCTGTGGGCATTTTTGAGTGAGCCTTTTGGCAGCCATTTGGCATTCTTCTGGTGTAGAGTGGGCATTCTTTAGACAATCTTTAAGCGTCATTGGGAGAACATTCTAGCTCTCGTTGGGCATCACTCTGCCATAGGTTTGGCAACCTTTCGGCAATCTTTAGGCATTCTTGGGACATTAATCGGACTTTTTTTTGGCATCCTTCCATAGAGTCCATAGGTTAGACCACCTTTCGGCAAGGCAGAACAATCTTTGGGCATCTGTGGGACAGCATTTTGGCAAATATTTAGCATCCTTCTGGCATTGAGTGGGCATTCTCTAGACAATCTTTAGGCGTCACAGAGCGAACTTTTTAGCTCGTGTTGGGTATCACTCTAGCATAGAGTGGGCAAGTTTTCGGCAATCTTCGGGCTTTCTTGGGGCATTAATCGGACTTATTTTTGGCATCCTTCTGGCATAGAGAGAACAATCTTTGGGAATCTTTGGGTCAGCCTTTTGGCAGCCTTTTGGTGTAGAGTGGGCATTTTTTAGACAATCTTTGGGCATCATTGGGAGAACATTCTAACTCGCGTTTGGCATCACTCTGGCATAGAGTGGGCAACCTTTCGGCAAGACAGAACAATCTTTGGTCATCTTTGGGACAACCTTTTGCCAAATATTTGGCATCCTTCTGGCATTGAGTGGGCATTCTCTAGACAATCTTTAGGCGTCACAGGGCTAACTTTCTAGCACGTGTTTGGCATCTTTCTGGCAAAGAGTGGGTAACCTTTCGCCAATATTTGGGCTTTCTTGGGGCATTAATCGGATTTGTTTTTGGCATCCTTCTGGATCCTTTTTGGTGTACAGGGGGCATTTTTTAGACAATCGTTGGGCGTCATTGGGAGAACATTCTAACTCGCGTTTGGCATCACTCTGGCATAGAGTGGGCAACCTTTGGGCAAGACAGAACAATCTTTGATCATCTTTGGGACAACTTTTTGGCAAATATTTGGCATTCTTCTGGTGTAGAGTGGGCATTCTTTAGACAGTCTTTAAGCGTCATTGGGAGAACATTCTAGCTCTCGTTGGGCATCACTCTGCCATAAGTTTGGCAACCTTTCGGCAATCTTTAGGCATTCTTGGGACATTAATCGGACTTATTTTTGGCATCCTTCCATAGAAGGCCTTTTGGCAACCATTTGGCTGCCGTTTGGTGTTAAGTGGGCATTTTTTAGACAATCTTTGGGCGACATTGGGAGAACCTTCTAGCTCTCGTTAGGCAGCACTCTGCCATAAGTTGTGCAATGTTTCGGCAATTTTTTGGCATTCTTGGGGCATTAATCGGACTTATTTTTGCCATCCTTCTGGCATAGAGTGGGCATTCTTCAGACAATCTTTGGGCGTCATTGGAAGAACCTTCTAGCTCTCGTTGGGCATCACTCTGCCATAAGTTTGGCAACCTTTCGGCAATCTTTGGGCTTTCTTGGGGCATTAATCGGACTTATTTTTGGCATCCTTCTGGCATAGAGAGAACAATCTTTGGGCATCTTTGGGTCAGCCTTTTGGCAACCATTTGGCAGCCTTTTGGTGTAGAGTGGGCATTTTTTAGACAATTGGGCATCATTGCGAGAACATTCTAACTCGCGTTTGGCATCACTCTGGCATAGAGTGGGCAACCTTTCGGCAAGACAGAACAATCTTTGGTCATCTTTGTGACAACCTTTTGGCAAATATTTTGCATCCTTCTGGCATTGAGTGGGCATTCTCTAGACAATCTTTAGGCGTCACAGGGCGAACTTTCTAGCTGGTGTTTGGCATCACTCTGGCAAAGAGTGGGTAACCTTTCGCCAATATTTAGGCTTTCTTGGGGCATTAATCGGACTTCTTTTTGGCATCCTTCTGGCATAGAGAGAACAATCTTTGAGCATCTTGGGTTCAGCCTTCTGGAAGCCTTTTGGTGTAGAGTGGGCATTTTTTAGACAATCTTTGGGCGTCATTGGGAAAACCTTCTAGCTCTCGTTTGGCATCACTCTGCCATAAGTTGGGCAACCTTTCGGCAATCTTTGGGCATTCTTGGGGCATTAATCGGACTTATTTTTGCCATCCTTCTGGCATAGAGAGAACAATCTTTGGGCATCTTTGGGTCAGCCTTTTGGCAGCCTTTTGGTGTACAGTGGGCATTTTTTAGACAATCGTTGGGCGTCATTGGGAGAACATTCTAACTCGCGTTTGGCATTACTCTGGCATAGAGTGGGCAACCTTTCGGCATGACAGAACAATCTCTGGTCATCTTTGGGACATCTTTTTGGCAAATATTTGGCATCCTTCTGGCATTGAGTGGGCATTCTCTAGACAATATTTAGGCGTCACAGGGCGAACTTTCTAGCTCGTGTTTGGCATCACTCTGCCATAAGTTGGGCAACCTTTCGGCAATCTTTGGGCATTATTGGGGCCTTAATTGGACTTATTTTTGCCATCCATAGAGTGGGCAATCTTCAGAAAATCTTTGGGTGGGAGAACCTTCCAGCTCTCGTTTGTCATCACTCTGGCGTAGAGTGGGCAAGCTTTCGGCATTCTTTGGGCATTCTTGGGGCATTAATCGAACCTATTTTTGGCATCCTTCTAACATAGAGAGAACAATCTTTGGGCATCTTTTGGCAACCATTTGGCATCCTTTTGGAGTAGAGTGGGCATTCTTTAGACAATCTTTGGGCGTCATTGGGTGAACCTTCCAGCTCACGTTTGGCATCACTCTGGCATAGAGTGGGCAAGCTTTCTGCAATCTTTGGGCATTCTTGGGGCATTAATCGGGCTTATTTTTGGCATCCTTCTGGCATAGAGAGAACAATCTGTGGGCATTTTTGAGTGAGCCTTTTGGCAACCATTTGGCATCCTTCTGGTGTAGAGTGGGCATTCTTTAGACAGTCTTTGGGCGTCATTGGGAAAACATTCTAGCTCTCGTTTGGCATCACTCTGCCTTAAGTTTGGCAGCCTTTCGGCAATCTTTGGGCATTCTTGGGGCATTAATCAGACTTTTTGTTGGCATCCTTCCATAGAGTCCATAGATTGGACAACCTTTCGGCAAGGCAGAACAATCTTTGGGCATCTTTGGGACAGCATTTTGACAAATATTTAGCATCCTTCTGGCATTGAGTATGCATTCTCTAGATAATCTTTAGGTGTCACAGAGCGAACTTTCTAGCTCGTGTTTGGTATCACTCTAGCATAGAGTGGGCAAGTTTTCGGCAATCTTCCGGCTTTCTTGGGGCATTAATCGGACTTATTTTTGGCATCTTTCTGGCATAAAGAGAACAATATTTGGGCATCTTTGGGTCAGCCTTTTGGCATCCTTCTGGTGTAGAGTGGGCATTCTTTAGACAATCTTTAAGCGTCATTGGGAGAACATTCTAGCTCTCGTTGGGCATCACTCTGCCATAAGTTTGGCAACCTTTCGGCAATCTTTAGGCATTCTTGGGACAATAATCGGACCTATTTTTGGCATCCTTCCATAGAGTCCATAGATTGGACAACCTTTCGGCAAGACAGAACAATCTTTGGTCATCTTTGGGACAACCTTTTGCCAAATATTTGGCATCCTTCTGGCATTGAGTGGGCATTCTCTAGACAATCTTTGGGCGTCACAGGGCGAACTTTCTAGCTCGTGTTTGGCATCACTCTGGCAAAGAGTGGGTAACCTTTCGCCAATATTTGGGCTTTCTTGGGGCATTAATCGGATTTATTTTTGGCATCCTTCTGGCATAGAGAGAACAATCTTTGAGCATCTTGGGTTCAGCCTTTTGGTGTAGAGTGGGCATTTTTTAGACAATCCTTTTGCGTCATTGGGAGAACCTTCTAGCTCTCGTTTGGTATCACTCTGCCATAAGTTAGGCAACCTTTCGGCAATCTTTGGGCATTCTTGGGGCATTAATCGGACTTATTTTTGGCATCCTTCTGGCATAGAGAGAACAATATTTGGGCATCTTTGGGTCAGCCTTTTAGCATCCTTCTGGTGTAGAGACAATCCTTGGGCGTCATTGGGAGAACCTTCTAGCCCTCGTTTGGCATCACTCTGCCATAAGTTGGGCAACCTCTCGTTAATCTTTGGGCATTATTGGGGCATTAAATGGACTTATTTTTGCCATCTATCTGGCATTGAGTGGGCATTCTCTAGACAATCTTTAGGCGTCACAGAGCGATTTTTCTAGCTCGTGTTTGGTATCACTCTAACATAGAGTGGGCAAGTTTTCGGCAATCTTCGGGCTTTCTTGGGGCATTAATCGGACTTATTTTTGGCATCCTTCTGGCTTAGAGTGAACAATCTTTGGGCATCCTTGGGTCAGCCTTTTGGCAGCCTTTTGGTGTAGAGTGGGCATTTTTTAGACAATCTTTGGGCGTCATTGGGAGAATATTCTAACTCGCGTTTGGCATCACTCTAGCAAAGAGTGGGCAACCTTTCGGCAAGACAGAACAATCTGTGGTCATCTTTGGGACAACCTTTTGGCAAATATTTGGCATCCTTTTGGAGTAGAGTGGGCATTCTCTAGACAATCTTTAGGCGTCACACGCCCTGTGACTTTCTAGCTCGCGTATGGCATCACTCTGGGATAGAGTGGGCAACCTTTCGCCAATACTTGGGCTTTCTTGGGGCATTAATCGGGTTTTATTTGTGGCATCATTCTGGCATAGAGAGAACAATCTTTGGGCATCTTTGGGTCAGCCTTTTGGCAACCATTTGGCTGCCTTTTGTTGTAGAGTGGGCATTTTTTAGACAATCTTTGGGCGACATTGGGAGAACCTTCTAGCTCTCGTTAGGCATCACTCTGCCATAAGTTGTGCAACGTTTCGGCAATCTTTGGGCATTCTTGGGGCATTAATCGGACTTATTTTTGCCATCCTTCTGGCATAGAGTGGACATTCTTCTGACAATCTTTTGGGCGTCATTGGAAGAACCTTCTAGCTCTCGTTGGGCATCACTCTGCCATAAGTTGGGCAACCTTTCGGCAATCTTTGGGCTTTCTTGGGGCATTAATCGGACTTATTTTTGGCATCCTTCTGGCATAGAGAGAACAATCTTTGGGCATCTTTGGGTCAGCCTTTTGGCAACCATTTGGCAGCCTTTTGGTGTAGAGTGGGCATTTTTTAGACAATTGGGCATCATTGCGAGAACATTCTAACTCGCGTTTGGCATCACTCTGGCATAGAGTGGGCAACCTTTCGGCAAGACAGAACAATCTTTGGTCATCTTTGGGACAACCTTTTGCTAAATATTTGGCATCCTTCTGGCATTGAGTGGGCATTCTCTAGACAATCTTTAGGCGTCACAGGGCGAACTTTCTAGCTGGTGTTTGGCATCACTCTGGCAAAGAGTGGGTAACCTTTCGCCAATATTTGGGCTTCCTTGGGGCATTAATCGGACTTATTTTTGGCATCCTTCTGGCATAGAGAGAACAATCTTTGAGCATCTTGGGTTCAGCCTTTTGGCAGCCTTTTGGTGTAGAGTGGGCATTTTTTAGACAATCTTTGGGCGTCATTGGGAAAACCTTCTAGCTCTCGTTTGGCATCACTCTGCCATAAGTTGGGCAACCTTTCGGCAATCTTTGGGCATTCTTAGGGCATTAATCGGACTTATTTTGGCATCCTTCCATAGAGTCCATAGATTGGACAACCTTTCGGCAAGGCAGAACAATCTTTGGGCATCTTTGGGACATTATTTTGGCAAATATTTAGCATCTTTCTGGCATTAAGTGGGCATTCTCTAGACAATCTTTAGGCGTCACAGAGAGAACTTTCTAGCTCGTGTTTGGTATCACTCAAGCATAGAGTGGGCAAGCTTTCGGCAATCTTTGGTCTTTCTTGGGGCATTAATAAGACTTATTTTTGGCATCCTTCTGGCATAGAGAGAACAATCTTTGGGCATCTTTGGGTCAGCCTTTTGGTGTAGAATGGGCATTTTTTAGACAATCTTTGGGCGTCATTGGGAGAACCTTCTAGCTCTGGTTTGGCATCACTCTGGCATAGAGTGGGCAAGCTTTCTGCAATCTTTGGGCATTCTTGGGGAATTAATCGGACTTATTTTTGGCATCCTTCTGGCATAGAGATAACAATTTGTGGGCATTTTTGGGTGAGCCTTTTGGCAACCATTTGGCATCCTTTTGGTGTAGAGTGGGCATTCTTTAGACAATCTTTGGGCGTCATTGGGTGAACCTTCCAGCTCACGTTTGGCATCACTCTGGCATAGAGTGGGCAAGCTTTCTGCAATCTTTGGGCATTCTTGGGGAATTAATCGGACTTATTTTTGGCATCCTTCTGGCATAGAGATAACAATTTGTGGGCATTTTTGGGTGAGCCTTTTGGCAACCATTTGGCATCCTTCTGGTGTAGAGTGGGCATTCTTTAGACAGTCTTTGGGCGTCATTGGGAAAACATTCTAGCTCTCGTTTGGCATCACTCTGCCATAAATTTGGCAGCCTTTCGGCAATCTTTGGGCATTCTTGGGGCATTAATCGGACTTTTTGTTGGCATCCTTCCATAGAGACCATAGATTGGACAACCTTTCGGCAAGGCAGAACAATCTTTGGGCATCTTTGGGACAGCATTTTGACAAATATTTAGCATCCTTCTGGCATTGAGTATGCATTCTCTAGACAATCTTTAGGTGTCACAGAGCGAACTTTCTAGCTCGTGTTTGGTATCACTCTGGCATAGAGTGGGCAAGTTGTCGGCAATCTTCCGGCTTTCTTGGGGCATTAATCGGACTTATTTTTGGCATCTTTCTGGCATAGAGAGAACAATATTTGGGCATCTTTGGGTCACCCTTTGGCATCCTTCTGGTGTAGAGTGGGCATTCTTTAGACAATCTTTAAGCGTCATTGGGAGAACATTCTAGCTCTCGTTGGGCATCACTCTGCCATAAGTTTGGCAACCTTTCGGCAATCTTTAGGCATTCTTGGGACATTAATCGGACTTATTTTTGGCATCCTTCCATAGAGTCCATAGATTGGACAACCTTTCGGCAAGGCAGAACAATCTTTGGTCATCTTTGGGACAACCTTTTGCCAAATATTTGGCATCCTTCTGGCATTGAGTGGGCATTCTCTAGACAATCTTTGGGCGTCACAGGGCGAACTTTCTAGCTCGTGTTTGGTATCACTTTAACATAGAGTGGGCAAGTTTTCGGCAATCTTTGGGCTTTCTTGGGGCATTAATCGGACTTATTTTTGGCATCCTTCTGGCATAGAGATAACAATTTGTGGACATTTTTGGGTGAGCCTTTTGGCAACCATTTCGCATCCTTTTGGTGTAGAGTGGGCATTCTTTAGACAATCTTTGGGCGTCATTGGGTGAACCTTCCTGCTCACGTTTGGCATCACTCTGGCATTGAGTGGGCAAGCTTTCTGCAATCTTTGGGCATTCTTGGGGCATTAATCGGGCTTATTTTTGGCATCCTTCTGGCATAGAGAGCACAATCTGTGGGCATTTTTGAGTGAGCCTTTTGGCAACCATTTGGCATCCTTCTGGTGTAGAGTGGGCATTCTTTAGACAATCTCTAAGTCTGTCATTGGGAGAACATTCTAGCTCTCGATTGGAAATCACTCTGCCATAAGTTTGGCAACCTTTCGGCAATCTTTGGGCATTCCTTGAGGCATTAATCGGACTTATTTTTGGCATCCTTCTGGCATAGAGAGAACAATATTTGGGCATCTTTTGGGTCAGCCTGTTTGGCATCCTTCTGGTGTAGAGTGGGCATTTTTTAGACAATCTTTGGGCGTCATTGGGAGAATATTCTAACTCGCGTTTGGCATCACTCTGGCATAGAGTGGGCAACCTTTCGGCAAGACAGAACAATCTGTTGTCATCTTTGGGACAACCTTTTGGTAAATATTTGGCATCCTTCTGGCATTGAGTGGGGCATTCTCTAGACAATCTTTAGGCGTCACAGGGCGAACTTTCTAGCTCGCGTATGGCATCACTCTGGGATAGAGTGGGCAACCTTTCGCCAATACTTGGGCTTTCTTGGGGCATTAATCGGGTTTTATTTGTGGCATCATTCTGGCATAGAGAGAACAATCTTTGGGCATCTTTGGGTCAGCCTTTTGGCAACCATTTGACGTCATTTTGGTGTAGAGTGGGCATCATTCTGGCATAGAGAGAACAATCTTTGGGCGATCATTGTGGGTCAACCTTGGGCATTACTCGGACTTATGGCTAGCCATCCTTCTGGCGTAGAGTGGGCATTCTTCTAGACAATCTTTGGGCGACATTGGGAGAACCTTCTAGCTCTCGTTGGGCATCACTCGGCCATAAGTTAGCCAACCCTCCCGCAATCTTTAGGGGTTCTTTGGGCATTCATCGGACTAATCTTTGGCATGCGTCATGGCATGGAGAGAACAATCTTCTGGGCATCTCGTTGGGCATGCACTTCTGCCATACCAGTTTGGCAGCCTTTCGTGCAGAGGGCATCTTTGAGGCAATTGGGCATCATTGCGGAGAAACATTCTAACTCGCGACTTGGCATCACTCTGGCATAGAGTGGGCAACCCTTCTGGCATAGACAGAACAATCTTTGGGCATCTTTGGGACAGCCTTTTGGCAACCATTTGGCAGCCTTCTGGCATGTAGAGTGGGCATTCAATAGGACACCTTGGGCGTCACAGCGCGAACATTCTAGCTCGCGTTTGGCATCACTCTCGCAAAGAGTGGGCAACCTTTCGCCAATATTTGGGCTTTCTTGGGGCATTAATCGGACTTCTTTTCGGCATCCTTCTGGCATAGAGAGAACAATCTTTGGGCATCTTTGGGACAGCCTTTTGGCAACCATTTGGCAGCCTTCTGGCATGTAGAGTGGGCATTCAATAGACAATCTTTAGGCGTCATCAGGGCGAGACCATTCTAGCTGGCGTTTGGCATCACTCTGGCAGCAGAGTGGGCAACCTTTCGCCAATACTTGGGCTTTCTTGGGGCATTAATCGGGACTTCTTTGTGGCATCCTTCTGGCATAGAGAGAACAATCTTTGGGCATCTTTGGGTCAGCCTTTTGGCAACCATTTGGCAGCCTTTTGGTGTAGAGTGGGCATTTTTTAGACAATCTTTGGGCGATCATTGCGAGAACCATTGGGGCATTAACTCGGACGTATTGTTGCCATCACTTCTGGCATAGAGTGGGCAACCTTTCAGCCAATACTTTGGGCGTTCATTGGGGCATTAACCTTCGGGCTCTCGTTGTGGCATCACTCTTGCCATAAGTAGGGCAACCTTTCGGCAATCTTTGGGCATTCTTGGGGCATTAGTCGGACTTATTTTTGCCAGCCTTCTGGCATAGAGAGGACGATCTTTGGGCATCTTTGGGTCAGCCTTTTGGCAACCATTTGACAGCCTTTTGGTGTAGAGTGGGCATTTTTAGACAATTGGGCATCATTGCGAGAACAATTTAACCTGCGTTTGGCATCACTCTGGCATAGAGTGGGCAACCTTTCTCCATGAGAGGAACACCTTGGTCATCTTTGGGACAACTTTATGGCAAATGTTTGGCATCCTCTCGGCATAGAGTGGACATTCTCTCAGACAATCTTTGGGCGTCACAGGGCGAACCTTCTAGCTGCTCGTTTGGCATCACTCTGCCATAAGAGTGGGCAACCTTTCGCCAATCTTTGGGCATTCTTGGGGCATTAGTCGGACTTCTTTTTGCCATCCTTCTGGCATAGAGAGAACGATCTTTGGGCATCTTTGGGTCAGCCTTTTGGCAGCCATTTGACAGCCTTCTGGTGTAGAGTGGGCATTCTTTAGACAATCCTTGGGCGTCATTGCGAGAACCATTCTAGCCCGCGTTTGGCATCACTCTGCCATAGAGTTGGGCAACCTCTCGGCAAGACAGAACAATCTTTGGGCATCTATTGGGGCAACTTAAATGGACAAATATTTGCCATCCTATCTGGCATTGAGTGGGCATTCTCTAGACAATCTTTAGGCGTCACAGGGCGAACTTTCTAGCTCGTGTTTGGCATCACTCTGCCATAAGTGGGCAACCTTTCGGCAATCTTTGGGCTTTCTTGGGGCATTAATCGGACTTATTTTTGGCATCCTTCTGGCATAGAGAGAACAATCTTTGGGCATCTTTGGGTCAGCCTTTTGGCAGCCTTTTGGTGTAGAGTGGGCATTTTTTAGACAATCTTTGGGCGTCATTGGGAGAACATTCTAACTCGCGTTTGGCATCACTCTGGCATAGAGTGGGCAACCTTTCGGCAAGACAGAACAATCTTTGGTCATCTTTGGGACAACCTTTGGCAAATATTTGGCATCCTTCTGGCATTGAGTGGGCATTCTCTAGACAATCTTTAGGCGTCACAGGGCGAACTTTCTAGCTCGTGTTTGGCATCACTCTGACATAGAGTGGGCAACCTGTCGGCAATACTCTGGGCTTTCTTGGGGCATTAATCGGGACTTATTTGTGGCATCCTTCTGGCATAGAGAGAACAATCTTTGGGCATCCTTGGGTCAGCCTTTTGGCAGCCTTTTGGTGTAGAGTGGGCATTTTTTTAGGCAATCTTTGGGCGTCATTGGGAGAATATTCTAACTCGCTTTTGGCATCACTCTGGCATAGAGTGGGCAACCTTTCGGCAAGACAGAACAATCTGAGGTCATCTTTGGGACAACCTTTTGGCAAATATTTGGCATCCTTCTGGCCTTGAGTGGGCATTCTCTAGACAATCTTTAGGCGTCACAGGGCGAACTTTCTAGCTCGCGTATGGCATCACTCTGGAATAGAGTGGGCAACCTTTCGCCAATACTTGGGCTTTCTTGGGGCATTAATCGGGACTTATTTCTGGCATCCTTCTGGCATAGAGAGAACAATCTTTGGGCATCTTTGGGTCAGCCTTTTGGCAACCATTTGCAGCCTTTTGGTGTAGAGTGGGCATTTTTAGACAATTGGGCATCATTGCAAGAACATTCTAACTGCGTTTGGCATCACTTGGCATAGAGTGGCAACCTTTCGGCAAGACAGAACAATTTTGGTCATCTTGGGACAACCTTTGCCACATATTTGGCATCCTTTCTGGCATTGAGTGGGCATTCTCTAGACAATCTTTGGGCGTCACAGGGCGAACTTTCTAGCTCGTGTTTGGCATCACTCTGGCAAAGAGTGGGTAACCGTTCGCCAATCTTTGGGCATTCTTGGGGCATTAATCGGACTTATTTTTGCCATCCTGCTGGCATAGAGAGAACAATCTTTGGGCATCTTTGGGTCAGCCTTTTAGCATCCTTCTGGTGTAGAGTGGGCATTCTTAGACAATCCTTGGGCGTCATTGGGAGAACCTTCTAGCCCTCGTTTGGCATCTCTCTGCCATAGAGTGGGGCAACCTCTATCGGCAAGACAGAACAATCTTTGGTCATCTATTGGGACAACCTTTTGGCAAATATTTGGCATCCTTCTGGCATTGAGTGGGCATTCTCTAGACAATCTTTAGGCGTCACAGGGCGAACTTTCTAGCTCGCTGTTTGGCATCACTCTGACATAGAGTTGGGCAAGCATTTCTGCAATCTTTGGGCATTCTTGGGGCATTAATCGGCATGCTTGGCATCTTCTGGCATAAAGAAAACAATCTGTGGGCATTTTTGGGTGAGCCTTTTGGCAGCCATTTGGCATCCTTCTGGTGTAGAGTGGGCATTCTTTAGACAATCTTTAGGCGTCATTGGGAGAACATTCTAGCTCTCATTTGGCAACACTCTGCCATAAGTTTGGCAACCCTTGGGCATTCTTGGGGCATTTATCGGACTTATTTTTGGCATCCTTCCATAGAGTCCATAGATTGGACAACCTTTCGGCAAGAGCAGAACAATCTTTGGGCATCTTTGGGACAACATTTTGGCAAATATTTAGCATCTTTCTGGCATTAAGTGGGCATTCTCTAGACAATCTTTGGGCGTCACAGAGAGAACTTTCTAGCTCGTGTTTGGCATCACTCTGGCATAGAGTGGGCAAGCTTTCGGCAATCTTTGGTCTTTCTTGGGGCATTAATCAGACTTATTTTTGGCATCCTTCTGGCATAGAGAGAACAATCTTTGGGCATCTTTGGGTCAGCCTTTTGGTGTAGAATGGGCATTTTTTAGACAATCTTTGGGCGTCATTGGGAGAACCTTCTAGCTCTCGTTTGGCATCACTCTGGCATAGAGTGGACAAGCTTTCTGCAATCTTTGGGCATTCTTGGGGAATTAATCGGACTTATTTTTGGCATCCTTCTGGCATAGATATAACAATTTGTGGGCATTTTGGGTGAGCCTTTTGGCAACCATTTGGCATCCTTTTGGTGTAGAGTGGGCATTCTTTAGACAATCTTTGGGCGTCATTGGGTGAACCTTCCAGCTCACGTTTGGCATCACTCTGGCATAGAGTGGGCAAGCTTTCTGCAATCTCTGGGCATTCTTGGGGCATTAATCGGGCTTATTTTTGGCATCCTTCTGGCATAGAGAGAACAATCTGTGGGCATTTTTGAGTGAGCCTTTTGGCAACCATTTGGCATCCTTCTGGTGTAGAGTGGGCATTCTTTAGACAATCTTTAAGCGTCATTGGGAAATTATTCTAGCCTCGTTGGGCATCACTCTGCCATAAGTTTGGCAACCTTTCGGCAATCTTTAGGCATTCTTGGGGCGTTAATCGGACTTATTTTTGGCATCCTTCCATAGGGTCCATAGATTGGACAACCTTTCGGCAAGGCAGAACAATCTTTGGGCATCTGTGGGACAGCATTTTGGCAAATATTTAGCATCCTTCTGGCATTGAGTGGGCATTCTCTAGACAATCTTTAGGCGTCACAGAGCGAACTTTCTAGCTCGTGTTGGGAATCACTCTAGCATAGAGTGGGCAAGTTTTCGGCAATCTTCCGGCTTTCTTGGGGCATTAAACGGACTTATTTTTGGCATCCTTCTGGCATAGAGAGAACAATCTTTGGGCATCTTTGGGTCAGCCTTTTTGGCAGCCTTGTGGTGTAGAGTGGGCATTTTAGACAATCTTTGGGCATCATTGGGAGAACATTCTAACTCGCGTTTGGCATCACGCTGCCATAGAGTTGGGCAACCTTTCGGCAAGACAGAACAATCTTTGGGCATCTCTTGGGACAACCTTAATCGCCACATATTTTGGCCATCCTTCTGGCATAGAGTGGGCATTCTCTCAGACAATCTTTGGGCGTCACAGGGCGAACCTTCTAGCTCGTCGATGGGCATCACTCTGGCCAAGAGTGGGTAGCTTTGCGCCAATCTTTGGGCTTTCTTGGGGCAATCTAATCGGATTTATTTCTTGAGGCATTAATCGGACTTATTTTTGGCATCCTTCTGGCATAGAGAGAACAATTCGGCATTTTTGGGTGAGCCTCTTGGCAACCAGTTGGCAGCCTTCTGGTGTAGAGTGGGCATTCTTTAGACAATCCTTTAAGCGTCATTGGGAGAACCTTCTGGCTCTCGTTGGGCATCACTCTGCCATAAGTTAGGCAACCTTTCGGCAATCTTTGGGCATTCTTGGGGCATTACATCGGACTTATTTTTGGCATCCTTCTGGCATAGAGAGCACAATATTTGGGCATCTTTGGGTCAGCCTTTTAGCATCCTTCTCGTGCAGAGTGGGCAGTCTTTAGACAATCCTTGGGCGTCATTGGGAGAACCTTGTAGCCCTCGTTTGGCATCTCTCTGCCATAAGTTGGGCAACCTCTCGTTAATCTTTGGGCATTATTGGGGCATTAAATGGACTTATTTTTGCCATCCTATCTGGCATTGAGTGGGCATTCTCTAGACAATCTTAAGGCGTCACAGAGCGAACTTTCTAGCTCGTGTTTGGAATCACTCTAGCATAGAGTGGGCAAGTTTTCGGCAATCTTCGGGCTTTCTTGGGGCATTAAACGGACTTATTTTTGGCATCCCTTCTGGCATAGAGCGAACAATCTTTGGGCATCCTTGGGCCAGCCTTTTGGCAGCCTTTGGCAGCCTTTTGGTCAGAGTGGGCATTTTATAGACAATCTTTGGGCGTCATTGGGAGGAACATTCTAACTCGCGTTTGGCATCACTCTGGCATAGAGTGGGCAACCTTTCGGCAAGACAGAACAATCTGTGGTCATCTTTGGGACAACCTTTTGGCAAATATTTGGCATCCTTCTGGCATTGAGTGGGCATTCTCTAGACAATCTTTGGGCGTCACAGGGCGAACTTTCTAGCTCGTGTTTGGCATCACTCTGGCAAAGAGTGGGCAACCTTTCGCCAATATTTGGGCTTTCTTGGGGCATTAATCGGATTTATTTTTGGCATCCTTCTGGCATAGAGAGAACAATTTTTGGGCATCTTGGGCACCTTTGAACCATTTGCATCTTTTGGTGTAGAGTGGGCATTTTTTAGACAATCCTTTTGCGTCATTGGGAGAACCTTCTAGCTCTCGTTTGGTATCACTCTGCCATAAGTTAGGCAACCTTTCGGCAATCTTTGGGCATTCTTGGGGCATTAATCGGACTTATTTTTGGCATCCTTCTGGCATAGAGGGAGCAATATTTGGGCATCTTTGGGTCAGCCTTTAAGCATCCTTCTGGTGTAGCGTGGGCATTCTTTAGACAATCCTTGGGCGTCATTGGGAGAACCTTCTAGCCCTCGTTTGGCATCTCTCTGCCATAAGTTGGGCAACCTCTCGTTAATCTTTGGGCATTATTGGGGCATTAAATGGACTTATTTTTGCCATCTATCTGGCATTGAGTGGGCATTCTCTAGACAATCTTAAGGAGTCACAGAGCGAACTTTCTAGCTCGTGTTTGGTATCACTCTAACATAGAGTGGGCAAGTTTTCGGCAATCTTTGGGCTTTCTTGGGGCATTAATCGGACTTATTTTTGACATCCTTCTGGCATAGAGAGAACAATCTTTGGGCATCCTTTGGGTCAGCCTTTTGGCAGCCTTTTGGTGTAGAGTGGGCATTTTTTAGACAATCTTTGGGCGTCATTGGGAGAATATTCTAACTCGCGTTTGGCATCACTCTGGCATAGAGTGGGCAACCTTTCGGCAAGACAGAACAATCTGTGGTCATCTTTGGGACAACCTTTTGGCAAATATTTGGCATCCTTCTGGCATTGAGTGGGCATTCTCTAGACAATCTTTGGGCGTCACAGGGCGAACTTTCTAGCTCGTGTTTGGCATCACTCTGCCATAAGAGTGGGCAACCTTTCGCCAATCTTTGGGCATTCTTGGGGCCTTAATCGGACTTATTTTTGGCATCCTTCTGGCATAGAGACAACAATTTTTGAGCAGCTTGGGTTCAGCCTTTTGGTGTAGAGTGGGCATTTTCTAGACAATCCTTTGGCGTCATTGGGAGAACCTTCCAGCTCTCGTTTGGTCATCACTCTGCCGTAGAGTGAGGCAACCTTTCGGCAATCTTTGGGCATTCTTGGGGCATTAATCGAACTTATTTTTGGCATCCTTCTGGCATAGAGAGAACAATCTTTGGGCATCTTTGGGTCAGCCATTTGGCATCCTTCTGGTGTAGAGTGGGCATCCTTTAGACAATCCTTGGGCGTCATTGGGAGAACCTTCCAGCCCACGTTTGGCATCACTCTGCCATAGAGTTGGGCAACCTCTCGTGCAATCTTTGGGCATTCTTGGGGCATTAATCGGACTTATTTTTGCCATCCTTCTGGCATAGAGAGAACAATCTTTGGGCATTTTTGGGTGAGCCTTTTGGCAACCATTTGGCATCCTTCTGGTGTAGAGTGGGCATTCTTTAGACAATCTTTGGGCGTCATTGGGAGAACATTCTAGCTCTCGTTTGGCATCACTCTGCCATAAGTTTGGCAACCTTTCGGCAATCTTTGGGCATTCTTGGGGCATTAATCGGACTTATTTTTGGCATCCTTCCATAGAGTCCATAGATTGGACAACCTTTCGGCAAGGCAGAACAATCTTTGGGCATCTTTGGGACAACATTTTGGCAAATATTTAGCATCCTTCTGGCATTGAGTGGGCATTCTCTAGACAATCTTTGGGCGTCACAGGGCGAACTTTCTAGCTCGTGTTTGGCATCACTCTGGCATAGAGTGGGCAACCTTTCGGCAATCTTTGGGCTTTCTTGGGGCATTAATCGGACTTATTTTTGGCATCCTTCTGGCATAGAGAGAACAATCTTTGGGCATCTTTGGGTCAGCCTTTTGGCAACCATTTGGCATCCTTCTGGTGTAGAGTGGGCATTCTTTAGACAATCTTTGGGCGTCATTGGGAGAACCTTCTAGCTCTCGTTTGGCATCACTCTGCCATAGAGTTGGGCAACCTTTCGGCAATCTTTGGGCTTTCTTGGGGCATTAATCGGACTTATTTTTGGCATCCTTCTGGCATAGAGTGGGCATTCTTAGACAATCTTTAGGCGTCATTGGGAGAACATTCTACTCGCGTTTGGCATCACTCTGGCATAGAGTGGGCAACCTTTGGGCAATCTTTGGGCATCTTGGGGCATTATCGGACTTATTTGGCATCCTTCTGGCATTGAGTGGGCATTCTTTAGACAATCTTTGGGCGTCATTGGGAGAACCTTCTAGCTCGTCGTTTGGCATCACTCTGCCATAGAGTTGGGCAACCTTTCGGCAATCTTTGGGCTTTCTTGGGGCATTAATCGGACTTATTTTTGGCATCCTTCTGGCATAGAGAGAACAATCTTTGGGCATCTTTGGGTCAGCCTTTTGGCAACCATTTGGCAGCCTTTTGGTGTAGAGTGGGCATTCTTTAGACAATCTTTGGGCGTCATTGGGAGAACATTCTAACTCGCGTTTGGCATCACTCTGGCATAGAGTGGGCAACCTTTCGGCAAGACAGAACAATCTTTGGTCATCTTTGGGACAACCTTTTGGCAAATATTTGGCATCCTTCTGGCATTGAGTGGGCATTCTCTAGACAATCTTTAGGCGTCACAGGGCGAACTTTCTAGCTCGTGTTTGGCATCACTCTGGCATAGAGTGGGCAAGCTTTCGGCAATCTTTGGGCTTTCTTGGGGCATTAATCGGACTTATTTTTGGCATCCTTCTGGCATAGAGAGAACAATCTTTGGGCATCTTTGGGTCAGCCTTTTGGCAACCATTTGGCACCTTTTGGTGTAGAGTGGGCATTTTTTAGACAATCTTTGGGCGTCATTGGGAGAACCTTCTAGCTCTCGTTTGGCATCACTCTGCCATAAGT
>JAWNLD010000066.1:0-189975 GCA_035041545.1 Drosophila colorata
AGCGTCTGTGGCTGGTGTAATATCAAGTTACAATGAACTTGCGTTAACTTCTGTTACCTTGCACACATACATATATATATATGCACATTCTTTTTCGAATTCTCAAGCAATGGGTTGTACGTGTGTGTCTAATCTCAGATTTTGACGGAGGCGATTCAAATGCAACTGTGGCTCCATGGTAGAGATGTTGCCTTGCGCGCTATCAGACTCAGACGCGGGTTCGAATCTGGCTTGGGTCAACGGAGTTTTCATACTGTTTATTTAAATTTTTAATTTATTTTATTTTTAAACGTAACACACTTATTGATCCAAGTGTAACTTAATGCTGGGACATCGGCGATTTGAAATATTGTGGAGCAACAAAATGGGGAAAATTGGTATTTGGCATGCACACTCTCAGAAAGCTTTCGCAGATAAACTGCAACCAACATTTGAAAGATCGGGTTTCCTATTTTGTGAACATTTTTCGAGAAATTTCACAACTTCGGCATACTAAACTTTGTCTGCAAATAAAAGCGAGCGCGAGCATATATTTTTTTTATTATTTATTTTAATTTTATTTTACTAAGTGCGGCAGTGGTGTAACGACAGCTCGCCGCTGGGTTCAAGGTATTTTCTAGTCGGGCACTCCCGACTAGAGCGATCTTGCTTATTCTTATATGCCTTGGTCAGATTCCTGTCAATGGTAGATCGTATCCTTCGAAATGTATCCCCCTAGGCAGACTGGCTTCGCCTTCACTAAGTAAATTCAGGGTTCGCAACAACTTAAAATGTTGACCATGTACCAGCATGTGTTGCCCAAAAACCACGAAATAGGGGGACACGCCAATTGGCTGGTATATGGAATTTCTCAGAGAACCGTAATGATGCTAAGAAAAACATCCAACTCACGCTGATCGTTGCGAACATATGCTCTTAAAGCGGCGTTAATCAAACGATTAACCCTTTCTGCCGCGTTCGATTGCGCCGCATAGTTTTCTGTGCACAAATGTTGAATGCCGTATTTAGAAAGAAAATTTAAGAAATCACGGCTTTTTAATTGGGCACCATTATCACTCACAATTATTTCTGGCACTCCAAAGCACGAAAATATATCTTCCTTCAGGATATCCATGACTTCATTTGAAGTAAATTTCTTTACTGCCTTTAAAAATAGAAATTTTTAAAAATGATCTAAAATAATAAATATTCCAATGTTACCCTTTCTAGTACTGGGAAAAGGACCAATAAAATCTACATACAAGCGTTGAAACGGTCTTTCGCTGATTACTCGAGCGCCCACCGGAGGCTTCAACGAACGAGTGGGATATTTGGTGATCTGGCATATTTCACAGTTGCCGATGCCGTGGTTCTATGAACACGCCAGTAAAAAGAAAGAGCTGGACCAGTAAACAAGAGATTGGCAAATTGGGACAATAGTGCGAAATTCCCATTCAAGCATTGCGTTGTAGGGCAATTTACCCTGTAAATAAAGTCCTCGATGGGAAGCTCATTTACTGATCCACTAAATTTGATACGCCAGTTGGAGATTACATTTGATATTCTGTCAGGTCTATCTAATAACGAATCGTTAACATAACCTCGAGCACTAGGTGGTCTAGCCCTGTAGCTATCATCGCGCACGTTGCTGGCATTGCTTAAGCACGGAAAAGGTGGCACAATGTCGTTATCCCACTCAAGTTGTGGCTCATCACGGACATAGCGCTGTGCGCTAGATAGATTTAAGTTTCTCATAACCAAATTAATTTGCTCCGAAATAGTTGCTGTCATGCTCGCCCGAAAATCTTCTAACGAATTGGAAATAAGGTTTTGAATGCGATCGTCGGACACACTACGTGGTTCCTGCAGTGCTCTACCATGTGTGGGAACACGTCTGAGGTTCGAACTGGCAATTTGACGCGGGCCATTCACGTTCGGAGCATAGCGTGCTTGTGACCTGGTGTTTACGCGGTTTTTTGGAATGGTTCCAGTGTGGCCTGGGATCGGTTGGCCGTGGAACTTTAATCACTCTGTGAGTTAGGAGGTTGAACTCGACGCTCAGAAGACAAGCTTTTACCCGCTGCCAACATAACTTTGGAACATGATTTTCTATAAATCGGAAAGGTTTCACTAGTTTCTAACTAGTCTAAGAGACAAGATTTGTAGTATCGGTGCTTACAAGGGATATCTATAAAATCAGGTTCGGAACTGGTGTCTGCAAATTGTGCATAGTACCGACTCATCGTTCGAAAGAGCAACTAAATTTTCCGACCTTCGCCTAACCGCCATAACTGAAAACTAATAGAAAATAATACATGAAATGTATTCATGTTACTCATTACTTATATGTAATACAAAGTTAATTTAAGAGTTAAATTTACCAAATATATATATATATGTGTACGTACTCAAATTGAAAGAGAAAATGTAAAAAGAAAGAGAAAAGTCTTAAGCTCACTAGCAAGAGTGTAACTTGTTTATGTTCTTGAGTGCAAAATCAGTTTGTTCCAACAAAAATTACGAGAACTAGCAAAAAAAAAAAAATGAGCTTCGATCATCAAACGCCCTCACTATCATATGCAATACCAAAAGATTAAAAAGACAAAAAAGAAACGTAAAGCAAGCAAGCACACTGATGCAGCTGGTCTACACCGATTAGCTTGCATATGTCTGGCTAGCGTCTGCGAGTCGCGCTCAAAGATAAGGCACTTTGTTTTTGTTGCATTTTATCACACATTATTATTCGGCTATGCCGTACTGACGACCTTGTAGAGTCCATCGATGCCAGCAGGCCTGTTGACGTTGATTGACTATAGGCGGCGAAAAGAAGTTGTATTTATGTGCGGAAGCAACAAAAACAAGCAATGGCCCAAACTATAATGGCACATACACAAATTATAAGTCTTGGGTTATTTTCAAAGTATTACTAAAAATGTATTACTTTAAAAAAAAAAAAAAGCAACCGGCACAACGATACATCAGAGTAGCTGCTGGTACCGATCATATGGCATATCATAGCGCTAGCGCAGGCGCTAGCCTATGTAGTTCCAGGCCACCTGTAGAACAATCTGGAGGTGAAGCGTAGCTATGGCCGGAGTTATATTGGCTGGTATTCCAACTCGTGTTCTGCACCGGCGTAGAGCTTGTGGCGCACACGTCTAAGGCACCCGCGAATTGCACGGCCACCGCTGTGGTGCAGGCGCTCGCAGTTGCCGAGTTTAGCCAGGGATAGTCGTTATCCGAATATATGGTTTCCACCCACAACGTCTTGCCACAGCCGGCACCACCGAACACGACCACAATCTTGGTTATGTGAAACCACAAATTATGACTTTGTCCAACGAAATGAATATCGGATGTAGAGGACAACAGAAGTCGATCCGAGCCGGCGAAAATGAATTGTGAGAACGGATGCTAAGAATGGGAAAAGACAAATATTCTTTTCTCCCCACGCGACTTCACTAATACTTACCTAATCAGACCAGCATACTGGCGACCTTCAGCAGAGCTTTCTATTGAGTGGAAAAAAGCAAGCATTTGAAAGAGAAAAAGCTCTCTTAAGCTGCATCAGCTGCATCAGCTGCGCAACTGCAGTAACTACCCACTCGCTTAGCTTCGATAAAAGCTTTACAGGCACATCCCTAAAATTGTGCAGACCTTTTAAACCACAAACGTACTGCAAGAATTATTCGCACCCTCACACCACAGGTTTAATCTTAGGCTACCAGCCGAAGATTAGAGCCAAAAAAGGGATGTGAACGTCAATTACCATATGTCCTTCCCATGAAAATTTCCTAACTCTTTACAATTCAAATCCTCAAGCAAATATATCGATTGACTCAGCTTTTTCTAATCGGAGCTAGCTTATCATTAAAGTTAGCAGCAGCCTTACTTAAGGAGAAATTTCTTTTGACCACCTCTTGGCCAATTTCAAAGGAACGTGACTTCGACCGCAAATCGTATGTGCGCTGAATTTTCTTATATGCCTCGGTCTGATGCCTGTCAATGGTAGTCTGGCTTCGCCTTCTTTAAGTAAAACCAGGGTTCGCAACAACTTAAAATCTTGACCATGTATCAGCATATGTTGCCCAAAAACTACAAAATATGGGGACACGTCAATTGACTGGTGTATGGAATTTCTCAGAGAACAGTTAATGCTGCTAAGAAAACATATGCTCTTAAAGCGGCGTTAAGCGAACGATTAACCCGTTCTGTCGCGTTCGATTGCGCCGCATAGGCTTCTGTGCACAAATGTTGAATGCCGTATTTAGAAAGAAAATTTAAGAAATCACGGCTTTTTAATTGGGCACCATTATCACTCACAATTATTTCTGGCACTCCAAAGTACGAAAATATGTCTGCCTTCAGGATATCCATCACTACATTTGAAGTAAATTTTTTTACTGCCTTTACAAATCAAAATTTAGAAAAATTATCTAGAATAATAAATGTTCCAATGTTACCCTTACCAAATAAATCTACATACAAGCGCTGAAACGGTCTTTCGCTGATTACTCGAGCGCCCATAGGAGGCTTCAAAGAATGAGTGGGATATTTTGTGGTCTGACATATTTCACAGTTGCCGATGTAATGGTGGACGTTAAAATCTTCGACGAATTCGCTCTAAGCATTTTGCGATTCCACAATGCGTCGAAGATGGTTAGTCATGAGCAGCACTAATCACGCTCTCTCGCAACGGTAGAGGGACTAACAGTTTTCAGCAATTATCAGCTCGAGTAAAATCGTTGTCTGAGAAACATGAGCGGTGATAAATATAAGTATCTATTACCTGAAAGTCTAATGCTTCTATCTCATCGACGTTCTCAAACAGAGATAGAGCATCAGCAACGACATTTTCGTTACCCTTTCGATGTTCGATTTCGAAACGATACCCCTGAAGTTTGATGGCCCAGCGCGCTAGTTTGCCACTAAGGTCGGACTGGTTCATAAGCCATCGAAGGCTTGCGTGGTCAGTAACGACTTTGAATGGGTGCCCTTCAATGTACATTCGAAATTTTTTTATTGGCAGCACTACAGCCAAACATTCGAACTCAGTAACCGTGTAGTTACGTTGAGCTTAATTAAGCTTTTTCGACATGTAGGCTATTGGACGCTCACATCCCGAGTCATCGCATTGGGTTAATACAGCACCGACGCCATAAAAAGATGCATCGCATTGCACTACAAGTAGGTTGTCATAATTGGGATGCACTAAAAACGGGGCTGAACACAGTTTGCTTTTCACATCATCAACGGCCACCTGTGCTTGATCGTTCCATTCGAGCGAGTACCATTCAGTAGCTCGGTAAGAGAAACAAGTAAGATGGCTCTAGTGGGGTGCCTCCGACTAGCTGATACCCTGATTCCTGATTCCAGCGGCGAGCTGTCGTTACATATATTGAAACCTCTTTACATTCATGTTACACACTCATAGTTCTTATAGTCTACGAGATATGCCAAGAAAACCAAGTCTTAAAATCGATTTTTATCGATAATAATAAAACGAAGCAAGATATCGAATAAAAATTATAAACTTGGACTGCGTATGGATTAGGAGATTCTATAGTCCTTTAGATTAGGTTTCTAGCTTTTGTAGTTTCTGCGTTCACAAAGACGGACAGACGGACAGACGGGCGGACGGACGACGGACGGATGGACAGACGGACAGGACTAAATCAGCTCAGCTCGTAGCCCTGATCAAGAATATATATACTTTATCGGGTCGGAGATGCTTCCTTCTGCCTGTTACATACATTTGCACAAAACCATTATACCGCTTTTACCCATTTTCAATGGATTCAGGGTATAAAAATAACCGAAGAATAGCTAGGAATGAAACGCTAATACCAACCAGTCATACCCAAAAATCTTCGAAGCTGCTTCTTGGTTCGCGGTATGGGAAACTCATCAACCACACGAATTTTTGCGGGATTAACTTGGAGCGGACCCTCACCCACTAGATATCCAAGGTAGTCTACCTTCTTTAAACAGAATTGACTCTTGCTCATGTTAACGGTGAGACTGGCTTTTTTATGTGCGAAAACTTCCGATAAATGTACTAGATGGTCTCTAAAACTGTGAGATAGTACCAATAAGTCATCGAAATAGACCAACATGTGCCACTTCAACTGGTAAGGAATAATCAAATCTATCAGACGGCTCATCGTTTGCGGGGCATTTGTCAATCCAAAAGGCAAATTTGCCAAAATGCGTCTTTGATATCGATTTTCGAAATGCAGTGCACTGGCGGAAGTCGACTTAATAGTCCATCCATTTTGGGAATCGGATGCGCGTCCCCCAGTTTAACTGCATTAAGCTTACGGGCGTCTAAACAAAATCGCACTTTGCCGGGATTTATTTGCAAAGTGATTGGATACGACCATGGTGAGCTTGGAACTTCTTCAATGACGTCCATTTTGAGCATACGGTCAATCTCGGCACATAGGAGTGGTTCCTTAGCGGGAGATAGGGGATAAAACCGTTGTTTAATTGGTTTAGCGTTGATTTTATTTTTTTCAAAAATTCATACCACAGATAATGCTTTAAAGATACAACTACTAAAAATTCAAAATTAGATTGGGTCGAATTATAGACTAAAAGGACAATAATAAAGACGGCCACTGACTGTTTTTGGCCATCAGCGGGGTGAACGAAACCCTGCAGTTTATTCGAATGAAGTTTTTGTTTAGATAACTTTCTGTGCTAGATTTTCTCCAATAACGGATTTAATAGCTCCGCTGTCAAAGAGAGCTAGGTAATCTTTGTCAAAAATCTCAATTTGAGTGAATGGACGAATTTTACAAGCTTTTTGAACGATAGATGACACAGTGAATTCGCTTAAGCTTCGTCTGCGTTGCCAAAACTTACGCATGCGTAACGCAAAGTGAGTCTTGTCCACATTGATAGCGTTATTATTGAAAATTTCTGATCTACGCTTCTGATATTCTTGTAATCTAACGTGGTATGGTTTAAAATGCTGATGAATTGGAACGTCAGGTGCGGAAAATAATAAATTTGGTGGAGGTTCAAGTCTAGTGATTGGGTAAGAAACTGTAGGATCCGAGACTAGCGTCGGACATCCCTTTTCGGAATACGGCGGACATCCTGCTTCGAGTTTTCCGACGTCGGCTTGCACTTTACATAGTTGGGCTTGTAAATGTCTGGTGCGCCCTAAACCGTAACAGTTAACGCGGCGAGGCTTGAGGCAGTCATGATATCTGTGGCTCTGCTCTTCACAGTTCTAGCATATGATATTTTCCACCGACCGAACAGCACAGACCTCGTTGGCGGTCTCGTCTTTTCCCTCAGAGTTCTCTTCGGCATCCTCTTCGTGAAGTAGGATATTTTCAAACCGCCTAACGGTGTTCGGACGATATCGAAACCTAGGCCGGAGATTGCGGAAAAACTCTTCGTGTCGGTGGCATTCTATACGAAAACTTGCTAAATCTGGAGTGTCCACATGCAGAAACTCATGTTTTAATTCAGGCCTTAGATTATGTCGGACCTCAATTGTTATGTCGTTATCGGACATCGGCTCTCGTAAAGAGTCAGCAATTGAAAGTACCGCATCTAAGAAATCATCGAATGACTCATTACTTCCCTGTTTGCGGCGACGCATGGCATTTTTTATGTCGCGGTCAGAACGCTGATCCTGATACCTCTCTTGTAAGCTATACAACTCGAACCAATTCATGTTGTCCGCTGTTCTGTGACCACGCCAGTAAAAAGAAAGAACTGGACCAGTAAACAGAAGATTGGCAAATTGGGACAAGAAAGCAAAATTTCCGTTTAGCACTGCGTTGTAAGGCAATTTACCATGTAAATTAAGTCGTCGATGGGAAGGTCGTTTGCTGATCAACTGAATTGATACGCCAGTTGGAGATTACATTTAATATTCTGTGGGGTCGATCCAATGACGAATCGTTAACATTAACCTGGTCTAGCCCTGTAGCTAGCATTGATTAAGCGCGGAAAAGGTGGCACAATGTCGTTATCCCACTCAAGTTATGGCTCATCACGGAAATCGCGCTGTGCGCTAGATAGATTTAAGTTTCTCATAGCCAAATTAATTTGCTCCGAAATGGTTGCTGTCATGCTCGCCCGAAAATCTGCACTTGTAAATAAGGTGTTGAATGCGATCGTCGGATACACTACGTAGTTCTTGCACTGCTCTACCATGTGTGGAGTCAAGTCTAGGGTTCGAGCATAGCGTGCTTGTGACCTGGTGTCTACACGGTTTTTTTTGAATGCTTCCAGTGTAACCTGGGATCAGGTTGGCCGTGGAACTTTGATCACTCTGTGAGATAGGAGGTTGAACTCGACGCTCAGAAGACAAGCTTTTACCCGCTGCCAACATAACTTTCGAACATGATTTTCTACAAATCGGACAGGTTTCACTAGTTTCTAACCAGTCTAAGAGACAAGATTTGTGGTATCGGTGTTTACAGGGGGTATCTATAAAATCAGGTTCGGAACTGGTCTCCGTGCAATTTGTGCATCGTACGAAAAAGCAGCTTAATTTTCCGAACTTCACCTTACCGCCATAATTGAAAGCTAATAGAAAAGAGATTGTTTACTAGTCAAAACAAATTATTTTTAAATATTTTGCATTTTTTTTCTTTTATATTTTATTTTAAAATTTGTATACCCTGAACCCATTGAAAATGCGTAAAAAGGGTATAATGGTTTTGTGCAATTGTATGTAACAGGCAGAAGGAAGCATCTCCGATCTCATAAAGTATATATATTCTTGATCAGCACGACGAGCTGAGTCGATTTAGTCGTATGCCCGTCTGTATGAACGCAGCGATCTCGGAAACTACAAATCTAGTCTAAACGACTATAGATTCTCCTAATCCATACGCAGAACATGTCAATTGTCATTTTCTTGCTATCTTGCTCCGTTTCATTGTTATCGATACAAATCGATTTTATGACTTGGTTTTCTTGGCATATCGGAGACGATAAGAGCTAGAGCCATTTTATTTAGTTTAATATGTGCTCGTGAAGGATACGCAGATTATAAATATTTCGGATTTTGGATACCTCACCCCATTCGGCCCCCATATGAAAAAAACGCAAGTCAAATACTACAGACTTGCGCTTTGGTTTGTACATAGATCGTCTAAATATCCAAACACACAGTATTTTATCTCTGCAGGCATAAGATCGTCCATAAGACGACACATAGTCTGAGGAGCGTTATACAATCCGAAAGGCATTACCTTGAACTGGTATAATGGACGACTAGGCACTGTAAAGGCTGTTATCGCTTTAGACTTTTCCGTGAGTGTGATCTGTCAATAGGCGTCTATTATGTCTATTTTGGTGATATTATTCGCTTTGGACAACCGTGCAAAAATACTATCTATGCTGGCTAATGCGTTGTTTTTAGTCACCTCATTAATTTTAGACATAAACGAATCTTTTCTGGTTTAACTACTAATATCATCAGCGAGCTCCAAGCGCTTGTCGATGTCTCGATAACTTTTAAATGCAGCATTCTATCTACTTCTATAAACATAAGATTCTCTACTGCTGGTGAGACTGGGTAAAGCCTTTGCTTTATAGGCATTGCGTCTCTCACATCAATTTCGTGCTGTTTTTCCCAGACCTTGAAGTGCAAAGTTTGGAAAAATACCTATGACCGCTTCTAAACGATTTCGCTGTTCTACAGATAATGGTAATTTTTTCACAATTGACTCCTTGTAGTGTTCACTACCTGCGCTGGTTTCAATGGTAGATATGATTTCAGAAGTTAACTGAAAAGTCTTCCAAAAGTATATCTCACTATGACTCTTTTAGCAAGTTATGGGATGATAAAAGATAGTATTGGTTTCTTCATGCTCATATAAACGACTTCGACTTAAATAGAACCAGTAACTGCATGAGTTTGCCCATCAGCAGTTTTGACCCCAGAGGAAATTTTGTTAGAGTGTACACTCCAATTATGCCTGGCAAGATCTGTGCTATAGATACAGCTAATGTTGGCCTCTCTGTCGAGTAATCCTAGCTCCGAAAATTCACCAAAAGAAAAGTACTACAGACTTGCGCTTTGATTTGTACATAGATTTGGATGCTGTTATTAAGCACTGACAATTTCATAACGATCATTATCTAAGTTTGGAAGTTATTCAAGAATTTATTTTCCATAGTGCAGCTAAGCGCAGCCGATGTGTAAAGTGCTCAGCTTGCTGCCTGCGTTTGTGTGTGTGAGTATGTGTGACTTTGTGAATGTGTGTATGAATCCAAAGAGCTTTAAATGTATGTAACCACAGCTCGCCGGTGGGTTCAGGGTATCTCCTAGTCAAGGACACCCTTGAGCCATCTTACTTGTTTTTTTTTAAGCACAATATCAAAAAGATTTCATGGATTTGAATATGTAAAAATTGTTCATGATTGAGGGGTATAAATGTATTTAAGGTAGGGATGTACACAGATGAGTATGCAATTGGTGTTACCGAATGATGAATTTGATGATTGATGATGGGGTAACTTTTAGATGAGGTAGGTATTGTTGGTTTCGGTTTAGCACTATAGTTATGAACTTTTCATATTAAAATGGGATACACTGTTAAAGTTGAATGAATGTTGATGTTATGATTTTTGGAAGTTATTAATGAGCACTTTTATTTGATTAGGTGAGGTGCATGATAGGTGTTGCTGAGTCGAACGTGTGGATCAGGATATTGTGTACATCCGTGCAGATGTTGACTACGCTTCAGCCTTAGTAACTGTTTTCGCGTTCACAAGCCGAATTGATGGAAAAAAAGGACTACTGAGTTCTACGCTCCTGATATGCTTGTGAGCCTATATAATACAAATTTAATTAGTCAGGAAGCCTGAGTATAATACCATAAATTTTATTACCCGATGTCAGGGTCACAGCAATTTGCAAATCAAAAATGCAAACGTTTACAAGCCCAGTACATAATAATTCCAAATCTTCATACTTCTTTAGTGAGACTAGGTAAAATAAGAACACATGTAATTTAATGCTGCCGCATTAACTTCTTTACAAGGTATGCTTACGTTCAATATTATCTCGATCTACCAGGAAATTCTATAATCAGTTAAAATAAGAGCAAAAAATTCACTAATTAGCATTGATGGCTATATTTTATACAAAGTAAGATTTTTAAGTCTCGTTTTTCACTTTGGATAGCTAAGTGCATACGTGCACTAAGGTCTCCAGATCAAATAGAAAGAATGCCAACGGATAGCTAGGCCTCAAGAGAAAGAGAAAGAAGGGCTAAGAAACGGACATTTGTCAAATTGACATTTGTGCTCTCTATTAAGCAATTTTATTGTCCATCCCAGCTTCTATTAACTTAGGCGGGTGAATTTAAAGAGGCGCGCCGTTATGAAATTTAATTCTACCGAAACTGATCATTATAACTATAAAAAGCGAGCGTAAAGCGCGATCATTAATTTGTGTATGTGTTATTTTTGAGTTATTTATTGAGTTATATGTATGTAACGACAGATCGCCGCTGGGTTCAGGGTGTCTCCTTAAGCTGTAAACGATTCGAAAAAAATGAACATTTTTGGAGTGGATGGGGCCGTTAGGTGCTTTCAATAATTCGTTCAGGCATCTAAAATTTGTGTTTCGATTACGCGTCGAATGGTATCTTACTCATTCAAATCCGATAAGTCGTTCAATTGTTATTAGGAAAAACAAATTTTTGCGTGTTTCCGAAAGGATAATGTTAATTTCGGTATTAATTTTCGCGAATAATAGCGTTAATATGGCTTTATGGAACTTTCTGGGCTTGTTCCCTATCATGAACCAAGAAACTTTTGTTCTAATTTTTTTTGGAAAAACCCGCTAGATTGGCGGGAAAGCGCTAAAATCCGCTAAAATTGACACCCCCACAGTTTCTATATATTGTTTGAAAGGTATTTTCAATAGCTTTTAGGCATACCTTGGCGCTTTTGTTCTTAGGTACGCAGGTAAAAAGTTAAAGGTGAAAAAATTATCAATTGCTCATTTTGATATTTAAAAGAAAACGGCGCCTACGATTTAAATAAATGTTTAATATGTTGTAGGCATTGAGTTTCCGCAACTTTGTGTATATGGGATAGTTCGTTTTTGCAAGATATTCCTTGTTTAGCGTACATATCCCAAAATTTCAAGTTAGACGTTCAGACGCTTACTTTGGAAAAATAACTAATGTAGAAAATCAGTTTTTTTTTGTTTTTTGACAATGCGAGCAATAAATAGTTTAAATGAATTGAGTTATTTCTTTCTGCATAACAGTATTTCTGCCAACATAACTTTCGAACATGATTTTCTACAAATCGGACAGGTTTCACTAGTTTCTAACCAGTCTAAGAGACAAGATTTGTGGTATCGGTTTACAGGGGGTATCTATAAAATCAGGTTCGGAACTGGTCTCCGTGCAATTTGTGCATCGTACGAAAAAGCAGCTTAATTTTCCGAACTTCACCTTACCGCCATAATTGAAAGCTAATAGAAAAGAGATTGTTTACTAGTCAAAACAAATTATTTTTAAATATTTTGCATTTTTTTTCTTTTATATTTTATTTTAAAATTTGTATACCCTGAACCCATTGAAAATGCGTAAAAAGGGTATAATGGTTTTGTGCAATTGTATGTAACAGGCAGAAGGAAGCATCTCCGATCTCATAAAGTATATATATTCTTGATCAGCACGACGAGCTGAGTCGATTTAGTCGTATGCCCGTCTGTATGAACGCAGCGATCTCGGAAACTACAAATCTAGTCTAAACGACTATAGATTCTCCTAATCCATACGCAGAACATGTCAATTGTCATTTTCTTGCTATCTTGCTCCGTTTCATTGTTATCGATACAAATCGATTTTATGACTTGGTTTTCTTGGCATATCGGAGACGATAAGAGCTAGAGCCATTTTATTTAGTTTAATATGTGCTCGTGAAGGATACGCAGATTATAAATATTTCGGATTTTGGATACCTCACCCCATTCGGCCCCCATATGAAAAAAACGCAAGTCAAATACTACAGACTTGCGCTTTGGTTTGTACATAGATCGTCTAAATATCCAAACACACAGTATTTTATCTCTGCAGGCATAAGATCGTCCATAAGACGACACATAGTCACAATTGACTCCTTGTAGTGTTCACTACCTGCGCTGGTTTCAATGGTAGATATGATTTCAGAAGTTAACTGAAAAGTCTTCCAAAAGTATATCTCACTATGACTCTTTTAGCAAGTTATGGGATGATAAAAGATAGTATTGGTTTCTTCATGCTCATATAAACGACTTCGACTTAAATAGAACCAGTAACTGCATGAGTTTGCCCATCAGCAGTTTTGACCCCAGAGGAAATTTTGTTAGAGTGTACACTCCAATTATGCCTGGCAAGATCTGTGCTATAGATACAGCTAATGTTGGCCTCTCTGTCGAGTAATCCTAGCTCCGAAAATTCACCAAAAGAAAAGTACTACAGACTTGCGCTTTGATTTGTACATAGATTTGGATGCTGTTATTAAGCACTGACAATTTCATAACGATCATTATCTAAGTTTGGAAGTTATTCAAGAATTTATTTTCCATAGTGCAGCTAAGCGCAGCCGATGTGTAAAGTGCTCAGCTTGCTGCCTGCGTTTGTGTGTGTGAGTATGTGTGACTTTGTGAATGTGTGTATGAATCCAAAGAGCTTTAAATGTATGTAACCACAGCTCGCCGGTGGGTTCAGGGTATCTCCTAGTCAAGGACACCCTTGAGCCATCTTACTTGTTTTTTTTTAAGCACAATATCAAAAAGATTTCATGGATTTGAATATGTAAAAATTGTTCATGATTGAGGGGTATAAATGTATTTAAGGTAGGGATGTACACAGATGAGTATGCAATTGGTGTTACCGAATGATGAATTTGATGATTGATGATGGGGTAACTTTTAGATGAGGTAGGTATTGTTGGTTTCGGTTTAGCACTATAGTTATGAACTTTTCATATTAAAATGGGATACACTGTTAAAGTTGAATGAATGTTGATGTTATGATTTTTGGAAGTTATTAATGAGCACTTTTATTTGATTAGGTGAGGTGCATGATAGGTGTTGCTGAGTCGAACGTGTGGATCAGGATATTGTGTACATCCGTGCAGATGTTGACTACGCTTCAGCCTTAGTAACTGTTTTCGCGTTCACAAGCCGAATTGATGGAAAAAAAGGACTACTGAGTTCTACGCTCCTGATATGCTTGTGAGCCTATATAATACAAATTTAATTAGTCAGGAAGCCTGAGTATAATACCATAAATTTTATTACCCGATGTCAGGGTCACAGCAATTTGCAAATCAAAAATGCAAACGTTTACAAGCCCAGTACATAATAATTCCAAATCTTCATACTTCTTTAGTGAGACTAGGTAAAATAAGAACACATGTAATTTAATGCTGCCGCATTAACTTCTTTACAAGGTATGCTTACGTTCAATATTATCTCGATCTACCAGGAAATTCTATAATCAGTTAAAATAAGAGCAAAAAATTCACTAATTAGCATTGATGGCTATATTTTATACAAAGTAAGATTTTTAAGTCTCGTTTTTCACTTTGGATAGCTAAGTGCATACGTGCACTAAGGTCTCCAGATCAAATAGAAAGAATGCCAACGGATAGCTAGGCCTCAAGAGAAAGAGAAAGAAGGGCTAAGAAACGGACATTTGTCAAATTGACATTTGTGCTCTCTATTAAGCAATTTTATTGTCCATCCCAGCTTCTATTAACTTAGGCGGGTGAATTTAAAGAGGCGCGCCGTTATGAAATTTAATTCTACCGAAACTGATCATTATAACTATAAAAAGCGAGCGTAAAGCGCGATCATTAATTTGTGTATGTGTTATTTTTGAGTTATTTATTGAGTTATATGTATGTAACGACAGATCGCCGCTGGGTTCAGGGTGTCTCCTTAAGCTGTAAACGATTCGAAAAAAATGAACATTTTTGGAGTGGATGGGGCCGTTAGGTGCTTTCAATAATTCGTTCAGGCATCTAAAATTTGTGTTTCGATTACGCGTCGAATGGTATCTTACTCATTCAAATCCGATAAGTCGTTCAATTGTTATTAGGAAAAACAAATTTTTGCGTGTTTCCGAAAGGATAATGTTAATTTCGGTATTAATTTTCGCGAATAATAGCGTTAATATGGCTTTATGGAACTTTTTGGGCTTGTTCCCTATCATGAACCAAGAAACTTTTGTTCTAATTTTTTTTGGAAAAACCCGCTAGATTGGCGGGAAAGCGCTAAAATCCGCTAAAATTGACACCCCCACAGTTTCTATATATTGTTTGAAAGGTATTTTCAATAGCTTTTAGGCATACCTTGGCGCTTTTGTTCTAAGGTACGCAGGTAAAAAGTTAAAGGTGAAAAAATTATCAATTGCTCATTTTGATATTTAAAAGAAAACGGCGCCTACGATTTAAATAAATGTTTAATATGTTGTAGGCATTGAGTTTCCGCAACTTTGTGTATATGGGATAGTTCGTTTTTGCAAGATATTCCTTGTTTAGCGTACATATCCCAAAATTTCAAGTTAGACGTTCAGACGCTTACTTTGGAAAAATAACTAATGTAGAAAATCAGTTTTTTTTTGTTTTTTGACAATGCGAGCAATAAATAGTTTAAATGAATTGAGTTATTTCTTTCTGCATAACAGTATTTCTGCCAACATAACTTTCGAACATGATTTTCTACAAATCGGACAGGTTTCACTAGTTTCTAACCAGTCTAAGAGACAAGATTTGTGGTATCGGTTTACAGGGGGTATCTATAAAATCAGGTTCGGAACTGGTCTCCGTGCAATTTGTGCATCGTACGAAAAAGCAGCTTAATTTTCCGAACTTCACCTTACCGCCATAATTGAAAGCTAATAGAAAAGAGATTGTTTACTAGTCAAAACAAATTATTTTTAAATATTTTGCATTTTTTTTCTTTTATATTTTATTTTAAAATTTGTATACCCTGAACCCATTGAAAATGCGTAAAAAGGGTATAATGGTTTTGTGCAATTGTATGTAACAGGCAGAAGGAAGCATCTCCGATCTCATAAAGTATATATATTCTTGATCAGCACGACGAGCTGAGTCGATTTAGTCGTATGCCCGTCTGTATGAACGCAGCGATCTCGGAAACTACAAATCTAGTCTAAACGACTATAGATTCTCCTAATCCATACGCAGAACATGTCAATTGTCATTTTCTTGCTATCTTGCTCCGTTTCATTGTTATCGATACAAATCGATTTTATGACTTGGTTTTCTTGGCATATCGGAGACGATAAGAGCTAGAGCCATTTTATTTAGTTTAATATGTGCTCGTGAAGGATACGCAGATTATAAATATTTCGGATTTTGGATACCTCACCCCATTCGGCCCCCATATGAAAAAAACGCAAGTCAAATACTACAGACTTGCGCTTTGGTTTGTACATAGATCGTCTAAATATCCAAACACACAGTATTTTATCTCTGCAGGCATAAGATCGTCCATAAGACGACACATAGTCTGAGGAGCGTTATACAATCCGAAAGGCATTACCTTGAACTGGTATAATGGACGACTAGGCACTGTAAAGGCTGTTATCGCTTTAGACTTTTCCGTGAGTGTGATCTGTCAATAGGCGTCTATTATGTCTATTTTGGTGATATTATTCGCTTTGGACAACCGTGCAAAAATACTATCTATGCTGGCTAATGCGTTGTTTTTAGTCACCTCATTAATTTTAGACATAAACGAATCTTTTCTGGTTTAACTACTAATATCATCAGCGAGCTCCAAGCGCTTGTCGATGTCTCGATAACTTTTAAATGCAGCATTCTATCTACTTCTATAAACATAAGATTCTCTACTGCTGGTGAGACTGGGTAAAGCCTTTGCTTTATAGGCATTGCGTCTCTCACATCAATTTCGTGCTGTTTTTCCCAGACCTTGAAGTGCAAAGTTTGGAAAAATACCTATGACCGCTTCTAAACGATTTCGCTGTTCTACAGATAATGGTAATTTTTTCACAATTGACTCCTTGTAGTGTTCACTACCTGCGCTGGTTTCAATGGTAGATATGATTTCAGAAGTTAACTGAAAAGTCTTCCAAAAGTATATCTCACTATGACTCTTTTAGCAAGTTATGGGATGATAAAAGATAGTATTGGTTTCTTCATGCTCATATAAACGACTTCGGCTTAAATAGAACCAGTAACTGCATGAGTTTGCCCATCAGCAGTTTTGACCCCAGAGGAAATTTTGTTAGAGTGTACACTCCAATTATGCCTGGCAAGATCTGTGCTATAGATACAGCTAATGTTGGCCTCTCTGTCGAGTAATCCTAGCTCCGAAAATTCACCAAAAGAAAAGTACTACAGACTTGCGCTTTGATTTGTACATAGATTTGGATGCTGTTATTAAGCACTGACAATTTCATAACGATCATTATCTAAGTTTGGAAGTTATTCAAGAATTTATTTTCCATAGTGCAGCTAAGCGCAGCCGATGTGTAAAGTGCTCAGCTTGCTGCCTGCGTTTGTGTGTGTGAGTATGTGTGACTTTGTGAATGTGTGTATGAATCCAAAGAGCTTTAAATGTATGTAACCACAGCTCGCCGGTGGGTTCAGGGTATCTCCTAGTCAAGGACACCCTTGAGCCATCTTACTTGTTTTTTTTTAAGCACAATATCAAAAAGATTTCATGGATTTGAATATGTAAAAATTGTTCATGATTGAGGGGTATAAATGTATTTAAGGTAGGGATGTACACAGATGAGTATGCAATTGGTGTTACCGAATGATGAATTTGATGATTGATGATGGGGTAACTTTTAGATGAGGTAGGTATTGTTGGTTTCGGTTTAGCACTATAGTTATGAACTTTTCATATTAAAATGGGATACACTGTTAAAGTTGAATGAATGTTGATGTTATGCATCTGATTTTTGGAAGTTATTAATGAGCACTATTATTTGATTAGGTGAGGTGCATGATAGGTGTTGCTGAGTCGAACGTGTGGATCAGGATATTGTGTACATCCGTGCAGATGTTGACTACGCTTCAGCCTTAGTAACTGTTTTCGCGTTCACAAGCCGAATTGATGGAAAAAAAGGACTACTGAGTTCTTCGCTCCTGATATGCTTGTGAGCCTATATAATACAAATTTAATTAGTCAGGAAGCCTGAGTATAATACCATAAATTTTATTACCCGATGTCAGGGTCACAGCAATTTGCAAATCAAAAATGCAAACGTTTACAAGCCCAGTACATAATAATTCCAAATCTTCATACTTCTTTAGTGAGACTAGGTAAAATAAGAACACATGTAATTTAATGCTGCCGCATTAACTTCTTTACAAGGTATGCTTACGTTCAATATTATCTCGATCTACCAGGAAATTCTATAATCAGTTAAAATAAGAGCAAAAAATTCACTAATTAGCATTGATGGCTATATTTTATACAAAGTAAGATTTTTAAGTCTCGTTTTTCACTTTGGATAGCTAAGTGCATACGTGCACTAAGGTCTCCAGATCAAATAGAAAGAATGCCAACGGATAGCTAGGCCTCAAGAGAAAGAGAAAGAAGGGCTAAGAAACGGACATTTGTCAAATTGACATTTGTGCTCTCTATTAAGCAATGTTATTGTCCATCCCAGCTTCTATTAACTTAGGCGGGTGAATTTAAAGAGGCGCGCCGTTATGAAATTTAATTCTACCGAAACTGATCATTATAACTATAAAAAGCGAGCGTAAAGCGCGATCATTAATTTGTGTATGTGTTATTTTTGAGTTATTTATTGAGTTATATGTATGTAACGACAGATCGCCGCTGGGTTCAGGGTGTCTCCTTAAGCTGTAAACGATTCGAAAAAAATGAACATTTTTGGAGTGGATGGGGCCGTTAGGTGCTTTCAATAATTCGTTCAGGCATCTAAAATTTGTGTTTCGATTACGCGTCGAATGGTATCTTACTCATTCAAATCCGATAAGTCGTTCAATTGTTATTAGGAAAAACAAATTTTTGCGTGTTTCCGAAAGGATAATGTTAATTTCGGTATTAATTTTCGCGAATAATAGCGTTAATATGGCTTTATGGAACTTTTTGGGCTTGTTCCCTATCATGAACCAAGAAACTTTTGTTCTAATTTTTTTTGGAAAAACCCGCTAGATTGGCGGGAAAGCGCTAAAATCCGCTAAAATTGACACCCCCACAGTTTCTATATATTGTTTGAAAGGTATTTTCAATAGCTTTTAGGCATACCTTGGCGCTTTTGTTCTTAGGTACGCAGGTAAAAAGTTAAAGGTGAAAAAATTATCAATTGCTCATTTTGATATTTAAAAGAAAACGGCGCCTACGATTTAAATAAATGTTTAATATGTTGTAGGCATTGAGTTTCCGCAACTTTGTGTATATGGGATAGTTCGTTTTTGCAAGATATTCCTTGTTTAGCGTACATATCCCAAAATTTCAAGTTAGACGTTCAGACGCTTACTTTGGAAAAATAACTAATGTAGAAAATCAGTTTTTTTTTGTTTTTTGACAATGCGAGCAATAAATAGTTTAAATGAATTGAGTTATTTCTTTCTGCATAACAGTATTTACGGATTGCGTCAACTGATTTTGATTTGCTTAGAAAAAATTTAAATTAGTTGATGGAATTGATTTTGATTTAGTCAAACATTTATTCTGTTTGAAATATGGCGCAAAGAGCGGACTTTGATTTAATATTGTGCCGCGAAACGTAAACAAGCATTCCAATGGTTTTTTTTTAAATAAAAATTTTAACTTTTTATAAATAATGTCAACATGTCTTTGTTGTATATTTTATAATATTTATTATGTATATTGCTACCAGATAACTGATAGCGGTCTGGCCGCTCCGCCGCTTTGTTTTGCTTTTGTATGGAACAGCTGATTGTGTATGTTTACCAAAAGATGAAATCAAATACAAATTTAAAATCAGTTGACGGAATTATAAATTCTTAGTGAAAAATACATGTTATTGTAGTGTATTGAGAATGGCATCTTCTCAAATAAAATGCTTGTTGATATATATATGTGAATGTCGATACTTTTCTTCATGCTCTAATACTGGTTCCAAGTTACATTCTCAAAATATTTGAACGATAGTTTTCGGAGAAATGTATGGAAGAAAAGAATTTCAGGCGGTGATTAGCTAAGATTAGGGGTCGGGACTATGTGCTCTGGTTTTGTTATTAGCCAAGTAATATGATCACGGTAAAGGGGTTTATTAATAATATTATTTTTGACAAAGCTGTCAAAAGAAGTGATGTTAATCCGAAATGAACATCAATTTTTGAAAAGCGGATTGGAAAATATTGTTGATGTGCCGATATATTGAAAAAAAAATGATTGAGTTTAAATTGGAAAACAGTGCTGTAGTTAACATCGATGCATCTATGTTTCGATTCTTTTTGACATCAATAGCGTAAAGTTCGCTTTCTTTTAGTCGGTTTCAGCTTAAGCTTAAAGATTCCAGAAGGGCCAATATATTTATAAGAATCCATCGCGGTGCATCGAAATATTTTTAAAATCGAGTTAAAATTGGAAACAATCGCTGCTAGTAACATCGATACATCGATATTTCGATATTTTTTAACATCACTAGTCAAAAGTAATCCTAAAAATTTCTGATGTCAAACAAAAACACCTCTGCACAAGGTAACGATCTAGGGGCGAAATCACATTCACATTCCAGCTCCAAAATTTGTGACGAAGGTTATTCAATAATATATAACCAATTCCAAATTCTAAAAAAATAGTAGGGCCATCGGCACGTAAAAAGCTCCAGCTTCTGTGCACCCAAAAATTACTTTTTGCGATGTGCGATATATATATAGAAATCGATTTTCGCCGGCGGAAGTTATCAATAGTTATCAATTATAGTTTAATTGTATTTATTATTTAACTTTTTCGGTAAGATTATTTTTTGAGAGAGATTTCAGAGGCACAGCGACCGAAGTTTGGTCTTTTGTTGCAAGGGGCTCCCTATGGGGACAAGAGACTCTCTGATTCCCTCATAAAGGAGAGCAGATCCCTTGTCGAGGAATTTCTGATCTGTGCTAGAGTAACAATTTCTCTGCATAGATACTTCCTCCTACTCCAAATAATAGCCATTAATAGGCTAGGCAATCATATAAAATGTGCTTTGTTGTCTCGTCATCCTTTCTGCAGAGTGTACACTCTGTGTCAGGGGATCGGCGCATGATACTTGACTGTGTGGTGTCCCGTGAGATAGGACACCAAGAGCCGTATATCCGCCCTAGAAAGGTTTGTGGTTTTTCTACTTATATGTGGGCTGACAAGCTCTTTAGCTTGTCGTAACCCAGGTCTCATTGATCAGTAAATTCCCCTCTCCTTCTTTGATCATTTGTAGCGAACACACGAAGCGATGTCTCAGCAAGCACACCCTGTCTACTAGTAGGCTGGCAGTGCTCAGGGAAAATGGCGTGGGTCTTGTGTGCCGCTTTGACAAATGCGTTACGATAATAAAATCGTAGACAGGAAAAGGAAAAAAAGCGATTGGACAGACAAACCAAAAGAACTTTAACGGACCACAAGATATACTCTATCTCTTATAAGATTGGAGAACTGAGATGGTGTTGTTCTACGTCTTTACCCTACCTGTAGGAACAAATGATGCTAATTGATTAATTGACATTCTGCTGCGAACAGTATCCTTACAAAAGATAAATTTATTCCATTCTTATTAGCGTATATTCTTCAATTATAGTCCAATATATTCAAAGTACTCATTACTTATATGTAATACAAATTCAATTAAGAGTTAAATTTACCAAATATATGTATGCGTACGTACTCAAGTGTAAAGAGAAAATGTAAAAAATTCAAAATTTCAAAAATAAAAATAAATAATTAGCAATAAAAAAATAAAAAAAGATATGAGCTTTGATCATCAAACAACATCGCAGTCATATGCAATGCCAAAAAAACAAAACAAGAGAAAATAAACGTAAACCAACCAAGCACACTGCTGCAGCTGGTCTACACTGATTAGCTTGCATATGTCTGGCTTGCGTCTGCGACTCGCGCTCAAAGATAAGACACTTTGTTTTTGTTGCATTCTATCACACATTATTATTCGGCTATGCCGTACTTACGACCTTGTAGAGTCCATCGATGCCAGCAGCCCTGTTGACGTTGATTGACTATAGGCGGCGAAAAGAAGTTGTATTTATGTGCGGAAGCAACAAAAACAAGCAATGGCCTAAACTATAATGGCACATACACAAATTATAAGTCTTGGGTTAATTTCAAAGTATTACTAAAAATGTATTCCTTTCAACAAAAAAAAAGCAACCGGCACAACGATACAATATATCAGAGTAGGTGCTGGTACCGATCATATGGCAGTGGCAGCGCTAGCGCAGGCGCTAGCCTATGTAGTTCCAGGCCACCTGTAGAACAATCTGGAGGTGAAGCGTAGCTATGGCCGGAGTTATATTGGCTGGTATTCCAACTCGTGTTTGTCAGCTCGTCACTTGTACTATCAAACGTGATCAGGCGAAGTCCGGTTTTGTGCACCATGGACATTTGGAAGTGCAGCGTGTGGGTGGTACAACGGAATGGGAGTGTGTGCGGTGTTACGGCATGGGCATGGTTCTGCACCGGCGTAGAGCTTGTGGCGCACACGTCTAAGGCACCAGCGAAATGCACGGCCACCGCTGTGGTGCAGGCGCTCGCAGTTGCCGAGTTTAGCCGGGTATCGTCGTTATCCGAATATATGGTTTCCACCCACAACGTCTTGCCACAGCCGGCACCACCGAACACGCTCACAACCTTGGTTATGTGAAACCACAAATTATGACTTTGTCCAACGAAGTGAATATCGGATGTAGAGGACACCAGAAGTCGATCCGAGCCGGCGAAAATTAATTGTGAGAACGGATGCTAAGAATGGGATAAGACAAATATTCTTTTCTTCCCACGCGACTTCACTAATACTTACCTAATCAGACCAGCATACTGGCGACCTTCAGCAGAGCTTTCTATTGAGTGCAACGCATGCGCAGATCTGAAGTCTAACTAGGCTAGAAAAAGCAAGCATTTGAAAGAGAAAAATCTCTCTTAAGCTGCATCAGCTGTATCAGCTGCATCAGCTGCATCAGCTGCGCAACTGCAGTAACTACACACTCGCTCAGCTTCGATAAAAGCTTTACAGGCACATCCCTAAAATTGTGCAGACCTTTTAAACCACAAACATACTGCAAGAATTATTCGCACCCTCACACCACAGGTTTAATCTTAGGCTACCAGCCGAAGATTAGAGCCAAAAAAGGGATGTGAACGTCAATTACCATATGTCCTTCCCATGAAAATTTCCTAACTCTCTACAATTCAAATCCTCAAGCAAATCGATTGACCCAGCTTTTTCTTAATGCGAGCCTTAGCGCTAATCGGAGCTAGCATAGCATTAAAGCCGCCTTATTAAGGAGAAATTTCTTTTGACCTCCTCTTGGCCAATTTCAAAGGAATGTGACTTCTGAACCCATTGAAAATGGGTAAAAAGGGAATAATGGTTTTGTGCAAATGTATGTAACAGGCAGAAGGAGGCATCTCCGACCCTATAAAGTACATATATTCTTGATCAGCATCACTAACCGAGTCGATTAAGCCCTGTCCATCTGTCTGTCCATCTGTCCGTCCGTCCGTCTGTCCGTCGCTCCGTACGTACGTCTGTCTGTATGAACGCGTCGATTTCAGAGACTACAAGGGCTAGAGGGCTGAGCTTGGACTTTTTAGATTCGTATATACCATACGCAGATCAAGTTTGTTTCAAATGATCGATAACTTGTCCCGTTTTGTTATAATCAGTGTTTATCAGTTTTTTGACCTGGTTCTTTGAGTATATCTCAAAAACTATAAGAGCTAGAGCCACCCCATTCGGCCCACATATAAAAAAGTCAACAAAAAAATCATATCAAGTACTACAGTCTTGTGCTTTGGGTTGTACACAGATTTCAATGCTCTTGTTATGTCCTGAATTTCAAACCTATCCTATTTTTAGTTTAAAAGTTATTTAAGGATTAACTTTCCGAATTGGTGGCTAAGCGCAGCTGCTTGAGCATATCTCACAAACTATAAGAGCCAGACCCACCAAATTTGGTTTACTAAGCTGCAATAAACAATACATAAATGTACTACAGTACAATGAGAATGCATTAAAACAAATTTCATCCAAATCGGTTCAGAATCACAGAAATTATTAAAGAAAATGTATTTGTATATTGGCTAAATCACGTGGTGGTAAGCTCCAAGCGCAGACGGTTTCTGAATGCGTGTGCACACATACATATATATATATATGCACATTCTTTTTCGAATTCTCAAGCAATTGGTTGTACGTCTAATTTGTGTCTAGTCTCAGATTTTTAAACGTAACACACTTATTGGTCCAAGTGTAACTTAATTCTAGGACATCGGCGATTTGAAATATTCTGGAGCAACAAAATGGGGAAAATTGGTATTTGGCACTCTCAGAAAGCTATCGCAGATCAACTGCAACCAACATTTAAACGATCGGGTTTCCTATTTTGTACACATTTTTCGAGAAATTTCACAACTTCGGCATACTAAACTTTGTCTGCAAATAAATTCGAGCGCGAGCATATATTTTTATTATTTATTTTTATTTAATTTCGTATCCTTTGAAATTTATCCTTTCTAAGCAGACTGGCTTCGCCTTCACTAAGTAAATTCAGGGTAAATTCAACTTAAAATGTTGACCATGTACCAGCATGTGTTGCCCAAAAACCACTAAATAGGGGGACACGCCAATTGACTGGTGTATGGAATTTCTCAGAGAACAGTTAATGCTGCTAAGAAAAACATCCCACTCACGCTGATCCGTGCGAACATATGCTCTTAAAGCGGCGTTAATCAAACGATTAGCCCTTTCTGCCGCGTTCGATTGCGGGGCATAGGCTCCAGTGCACAAATATTGAATGCCGTATTTAGAGAGAAATTTTGAGAAATCACGGCATTTAGATTGGACACCATTATCACACACAATTATTTCTGGCACTCCAAAGCACGAAAATATATCTTCCTTCAGGATATCCATGACTACATTTGAAGTAAATTTCTTTACTGCCTTTAAAAATTGAAATTTTTAAAAATGATCTAAAATAATAAATATTCCAATGTTACCCTTTCAAGTACTGGGAAAAGGACCAATAAAATCTACATACAAGCGTTGAAACGGTCTTTCGCTGGTTACTCGAGCGCCCATCGGAGGCTTCAACGAACGAGTGGGATATTTGGTGATCTGGCAAATTTCACAGTTGCCGATGCCGTGGTTCTATGAACACGCCAGTAAAAAGAAAGAGCTGGACCAGTAAACAAGAGATTGGCAAATTGGGACAAGAGTGCAAAATTCCCATTCAAGCATTGCGTTGTAAGGCAATTTACCCTGTAAATAAAGTCCTCTCTTTACTGATCCACTGAATTTGATACGCCAGTTGGAGATTACATTTTATATTCTGTCGGGTCGATCCAATTACGAAAGCCCTGTAGCTATCATTGCGCACATTGCTGGCATTGCTTAAGCGCGTAAAAGGTAGCTCAATGTTGTTATTCCACTCAAGTTGTGGCTCATCACGGACATCGCGCTGTGCGCTAGATAGATTTAAGTTTCGCATAGCCAAATTAATTTGCTCTACCATGTGTGGAGTCACGTCTAGAGTTGGAACTTGCATTTTGGCGCGGGCCATTCCCGTTCGGAGCATAGCGGCTTGTGACCTGGTGTCTACCCGGTTTTATGGAATTGTTGCAGTGTGGCCTGGGATCAGGTTGGCCGTGGAACTTTGATCACTCTGTGAGTTAGAAGGTTGAACTCGACGCTCAGAAGACAAGCTTTTACCCGCTGCCAACATAACTTTGGAACATGATTTTCTACAAATCGGAAAGGTTTCACTAGTTTCTAACCAGTCTAAGAGACAATATTTGTGGTATCGGTGTTTATAGGGGGTATCTATAAAATCAGGTTCGGAACTGGTCTCCGTGCAATTTGTGCATCGTACGAAAAAGCAACTTAATTTTCCGAACTTCGCCTTACCGCCATAATTGAAAGCTAATAGAAAAGAAATTGTTTACTGTCTAGTCAAAACAAGTTATTTTTAAATATTTTGCATTTTTTTTTCTATATATTATTTTAAAATTTGTATACCCTGAACCCATTGAAAATGCGTAAAAAGGGTATAATGGTTTTGTGCAACCTCATAAAGTATATATATTCTTGATCAGCACGACGAGCTGAGTCGATTTAGTCGTATGCCCGTCTGTATGAACGCAGCGATCTCGGAAACTACAAATCTAGATAGATTCTCCTAATCCATACGTAGAACATGTCAATTGTCATTTGCTTGCTATCTTGCTCCGTTTCATTGTTATCGATACAAATCGATATTATGACTTGGTTTTCTTGGCATATCGGAGACGATAAGAGCTAGAGCCATTTTATTTAGTTTAATATGTGCTCGTAAAGGATACGCAGATTATAAATATTTCGGATTTTGGATACCTCACCCCATTCGGCCCCCATATCAAAAAAACGCAAGTCAAATACTACAGACTTGCGCTTTGGTTTGTACATAGATCGTCTAAATATCCAAACACACAGTATTTTATCTCTGCAGGCATAAGATCGTCCATAAGACGACACATAGTCTGAGGAGCGTTATACAATCCGAAAGGCATTACCTTGAACTGGTATAATGGACGACTAGGCACTGTAAAGGCTGTTATCGCTTTAGACTTTTCCGTGAGTGTGATCTGTCAATAGGCGTCTATTATGTCTATTTTGGTGATATTATTCGCTTTGGACAACCGTGCAAAAATACTATCTATGCTGGCTAATGCGTTGTTTTTAGTCACCTCATTAATTTTAGACATAAACGAATCTTTTCTGGTTTAACTACTAATATCATCAGCGAGCTCCAAGCGCTTGTCGATGTCTCGATAACTTTTAAATGCAGCATTCTATCTACTTCTATAAACATAAGATTCTCTACTGCTGGTGAGACTGGGTAAAGCATTTGCTTTATAGGCATTGCGTCTCTCACATCAATTTCGTGCTGTTTTTCCCAGACCTTGAAGTGCAAAGTTTGGAAAAATACCTATGACCGCTTCTAAACGATTTCGCTGTTCTACAGATAATGGTAATTTTTTCACAATTGACTCCTTGTAGTGTTCACTACACAAAAAGATTTCATGGATTTGAATATGTAAAAATTGTTCATGATTGAGGGGTATAAATGTATTTAAGGTAGGGATGCACACAGATGAGTATGCAATTGGTGTTACCGAATGATGAATTTGATGATTGATGATGGGTAACTTTTAGATGAGGTAGGTATTGTTGGTTTCGGTTTAGCACTATGGTTATGAACTTTTCATATTAAAATGGGATACACTGTTAAAGTTGAATGAATGTTGATGTTATGCATCTGATTTTTGGAAGTTATTAATGAGCACTATTATTTGATTAGGTGAGGTGCATGATAGGTGTTGCTGAGTCGAACGTGTGGATCAGGATATTGTGTACATCCGTGCAGATATTGACTACGCTTCAGCCTTAGTAACTGTTTTTGCGTCACCTTGAGTGCTCGTCTAGCTGGTTTCGTCCACAAGCCGAATTGATGGAAAAAAAGGACTACTGAGTTCTACGCTCCTGATATGCTTGTGAGCCTATATAATACAAATTTAATTAGACAGGAAGCCTGAGTATAATACCATAAATTTTATTACCCGATGTCAGGGTCACAGCAATTTGCAAATCAAAAATGCAAACGTTTACAAGCCCAGTACATAATAATTCCAAATCTTCATACTTCTTTAGTGAGACTAGGTAAAATAAGAACACATGTAATTTAATGCTGCCGCATTAACTTCTTTACAAGGTATGCTTACGTTCAATATTATCTCGATCTACCAGGAAATTCTATAATCAGTTAAAATAAGAGCAAAAAATTCACTAATTAGCATTGATGGCTATATTTTATACAAAGTAAGATTTTTAAGTCTCGCTTTTCACTTTGGATAGCTAAGTGCATACGTGCACTAAGGTCTCCAGATCAAATAGAAAGAATGCCAACGGATAGCTAGGCCTCAAGAGAAAGAGAAAGAAGGGCTAAGAAACGGACATTTGTCAAATTGACATTTGTGCTCTCTATTAAGCAATGTTATTGTCCATCCCAGCTTCTATTAACTTAGGCGGGTGAATTTAAAGAGGCGCGCCGTTATGAAATTAAATTCTACCGAAACTGATCATTATAACTATAAAAAGCGAGCGTAAAGCGCGATCATTAATTTGTGTATGTGTTATTTTTGAGTTATTTATTGAGTTATATGTATGTAACGACAGATCGCCGCTGGGTTCAGGGTGTCTCCTTAAGCTGTAAACGATTCGAAAAAAATGAACATTTTTGGAGTGGATGGGGCCGTTAGGTTCTTTCAATAATTCGTTCAGGCATCTAAAATTTGTGTTTCGATTACGCGTCGAATGGTATCTTACTCATTCAAATCCGATAAGTCGTTCAATTGTTATTAGGAAAAACAAATTTTTGCGTGTTTCCGAAAGGATAATGTTAATTTCGGTATTAATTTTCGCGAATAATAGCGTTAATATGGCTTTATGGAACTTTCTGGGCTTGTTCCCTATCATGAACCAAGAAACTTTTGTTCTAATTTTTTTTGGAAAAACCCGCTAGATTGGCGGGAAAGCGCTAAAATCCGCTAAAATTGACACCCCCACAGTTTCTATATATTGTTTGAAAGGTATTTTCAATAGCTTTTAGGCATACCTTGGCGCTTTTGTTCTTAGGTACGCAGGTAAAAAGTTAAAGGTGAAAAAATTATCAATTGCTCATTTTGATATTTAAAAGAAAACGGCGCCTACGATTTAAATAAATGTTTAATATGTTGTAGGCATTGAGTTTCCGCAACTTTGTGTATATGGGATAGTTCGTTTTTGCAAGATATTCCTTGTTTAGCGTACATATCCCAAAATTTCAAGTTAGACGTTCAGACGCTTACTTTGGAAAAATAACTAATGTAGAAAATCAGTTTTTTTTTGTTTTTTGACAATGCGAGCAATAAATAGTTTAAATGAATTGAGTTATTTCTTTCTGCATAACAGTATTTACGGATTGCGTCAACTGATTTTGATTTGCTTAGAAAAAATTTAAATTAGTTGATGGAATTGATTTTGATTTAGTCAAACATTTATTCTGTTTGAAATATGGCGCAAAGAGCGGACTTTGATTTAATATCGTGCCGCGAAACGTAAACAAGCATTCCAATGGTTTTTTTTTAAATAAAAATTTTAACTTTTTATAAATAATGTCAACATGTCTTTGTTGTATATTTTATAATATTTATTATGTATATTGCTACCAGATAACTGATAGCGGTCTGGCCGCTCCGCCGCTTTGTTTTGCTTTTGTATGGAACAGCTGATTGTGTATGTTTACCAAAAGATGAAATCAAATACAAATTTAAAATCAGTTGACGGAATTATAAATTCTTAGTGAAAAATACATGTTATTGTAGTGTATTGAGAATGGCATCTTCTCAAATAAAATGCTTGTTGATATATATATGTGAATGTCGATACTTTTCTTCATGCTCTAATACTGGTTCCAAGTTACATTCTCAAAATATTTGAACGATAGTTTTCGGAGAAATGTATGGAAGAAAAGAATTTCAGGCGGTGATTAGCTAAGATTAGGGGTCGGGACTATGTGCTCTGGTTTTGTTATTAGCCAAGTAATATGGGATCGACTCTTGATCACGGTAAAGGGGTTTATTAATAATATTACTTTTGACAAAGTAAAGCTGTTAAAAGAAGTGATGTTAATCCGAAATTAACATCAATTTTTGAAAAGAGGATTAGAAAATATTGTTGATGTGCCGATATATTGAAAAAAAATGATTGAGTTTAAATTGGAAAACAGTGCTGCTGGTAACATCGATACATCGATATTTCGATATTTTTTAACATCAATAGCGTAAAGTTCGCTTTCTTTTAGTCGGTTTCAGCTTAAGCTTAAAGATTCCAGAAGGGCCAATATATTTATAAGAATCCATCGCGGTGCATCGAAATATTTTTAAAATCGAGTTAAAATTGGAAACAATCGCTGCTAGTAACATCGATACATCGATATTTCGATATTTTTTAACATCACTAGTCAAAAGTAATCCTGATTTTTCTGATGTCAAACAAAAACACCTCTGCACGAGGTAACGATCTAGGGGCGAAATCACATTCACATTCCAGCTCCAAAATTTGTGACGAAGGTTATTCAATAATATATAACCAATTCCAAATTCTAAAAAAATAGTAGGGCCATCGGCACGTAAAAAGCTCCAGCTTCTGTGCACCCAAAAATTACTTTTTGCGATGTGCGATATATATATAGAAATCGATTTTCGCCGGCGGAAGTTATCAATAGTTATAAATTATAGTTTAATTGTATTTATTATTTAACTTTTTCGGTAAGATTATTTTTTGAGAGAGATTTCAGAGGCACAGCGACCGAAGTTTGGTCTTTTGTGCCAAGGGGCTCCCTATGGGGACAAGAGACTCTCTGATTCCCTCATAAAGGAGAGCAGATCCCTTGTCGAGGAATTTCTGATCTGTGCTAGAGTAACAATTTCTCTGCATAGATACTTCCTCCTACTCCAAATAATAGCCATTAATAGGCTAGGCAATCATAAAAAATGTGCTTTGTTGTCTCGTCATCCTTTCTGCAGAGTGTACACTCTGTGTCAGGGGATCGGCGCATGATACTTGACTGTGTGGTGTCCCGTGAGATAGGACACCAAGAGCCGTATATCCGCCCTAGAAAGGTCTGTGGTTTTTCTATTCATATGTGGGCTGACAAGCTCTTTAGCTTGTCGTAACCCAGGTCTCATTAATCAGTAAATTCCCCTCTCCTTCTTTGATCATTTGTAGCGAACACACGAAGCGATGTCTCAGCAAGCACACCCTGTCTACTAGTAGGCTGGCAGTGCTCAGGGAAAATGGCGTGGGTCTTGTGTGCCGCTTTGACAAATGCGTTACGATAATAAAATCGTAGACAGGAAAAGGAAAAAAAGCGATTGGACAGACAAACCAAACGAACTTTAACGGACCACAAGATATACTCTATCTCTTATAAGATTGGAGAACTGAGATGGTGTTGTTCTACGTCTTTACCCTACCTGTAGGAACAAATGATGCTAATTGATTAATTGACATTCTGCTGCGAACAGTATCCTTACAAAAGATAAATTTATTCCATTCTTATTAGCGTATATTCTTCAATTATAGTCCAATATATTCAAAGTACTCATTACTTATATGTAATACAAATTCAATTAAGAGTTAAATTTACCAAATATATGTATGCGTACGTACTCAAGTGTAAAGAGAAAATGTAAAAAATTCAAAATTTCAAAAATAAAAATAAATAATTAGCAATAAAAAAATAAAAAAAGATATGAGCTTTGATCATCAAACAACATCGCAGTCATATGCAATTCCAAAAAAACAAAACAAGAGAAAATAAACGTAAACCAACCAAGCACACTGCTGCAGCTGGTCTACACTGATTAGCTTGCATATGTCTGGCTTGCGTCTTAACAAAAAAAAAGCAACCGGCACAACGATACAATATATCAGAGTAGGTGCTGGTACCGATCATATGGCAGTGGCAGCGCTAGCGCAGGCGCTAGCCTATGTAGTTCCAGGCCACCTGTAGAACAATCTGGAGGTGAAGCGTAGCTATGGCCGGAGTTATATTGGCTGGTATTCCAACTCGTGTTTGTCAGCTCGTCACTTGTACTATCAAACGTGATCAGGCGAAGTCCGGTTTTGTGCACCATGGACATTTGGAAGTGCAGCGTGTGGGTGGTACAGCGGAATGGGAGTGTGTGCGGTGTTACGGCATGGGCATGGTTCTGCACCGGCGTAGAGCTTGTGGCGCACACGTCTAAGGCACCAGCGAAATGCACGGCCACCGCTGAGGTGCAGGCGCTCGCAGTTGCCGAGATTAGCCGGGTATCGTCGTTATCCGAATATATGGTTTCCACCCACAACGTCTTGCCACAGCCGGCACCACCGAACACGCTCACAACCTTGGTTATGTGAAACCACAAATTATGACTTTGTCCAACGAAATGAATATCGGATGTAGAGGACAAAAGGAGTCGATCCGACCCGTCGAAAATTAATTGTGAGAACGGATGCTAAGAATGGGAAAAGATAAATATTCTTTTCTCCCCACGCAACTTCACCCACTGGCGACCTTCAGCAGAGCTTTCTTTTAAGTGGAACGCATGCGCAGAGCGGAAGTCAAACTAGCCTAGAAAATTTAATCATTTGACAGAGCAAAAGCTCTCTTAAGCTGTATCAGCTGCGCAACTTCAGTAGCTACTCACTGGCTGAGCTTCGATATAAGCTTAACAGGGAATTGTGCAGACCTTTTAAACCACACTTACTGCAAGAATTATTCGCACCCTCACACATTCCATTATCGACTCTTTAGCAGAGGCCCCACAAAAGGCTTCAGGGCCAAGAAGGGCAGTTGCGGAACCGGTCTTAGCTTGCCCATCCGAAACTTGGTTGCCCTGATTCTATGTGAAAGTTGTTAGAGATAATTCCAGCAATCCGCAAATAGTCTCAAGGTAAACGTTGAGCTTGAATAGCTGATTGGCTATCTGAAAAGATATTTAAGATAGCTCCTCTTATCCCCTTATCAAGGATATGTTTGGAACAGGACTCAATGGCGTCGATCTCAGATTGAAAAATACTGGGCCAGACCCATTACAATCGAGATTTTGGTGTTGGGTCCAGTGATCCCCTAACCAACCCGGTGATTAGTTTTTGATCCGTCTGTAAACCATTCCCTACGGTTTGGAATAAGAGTCCTAGATTTCGCCCCGAAGTAAGGTTCCGTGGTCTTAAAATCCATTCTGTCTCACATCTCTACGCCACTTGTGAGTTTAATACTCAGAAGGCTCAAAGAAGCTACCTTCTTTATGTGCTAATGCAGTAAATTCAATGCGAAGACTGTGTCCAGTGCTGCAGTAGGACGCATGACACCCGTGAGGAATAGGCATACTAGCCGTTGAAGTTTGCTGCATTTGTGTATGGCGGCGGCCTGCTGGATCTTTGGCCACCAGACGAGGGCAGCGTACGTGACAATAGGCATAACCATCATACTGCACAGACATCTGATGGTTTTGCACTCTAAACCCCACGTTTTACTGAAGAGCCGACGACATGCCCACATGGCATGGTCAACGTTTTGTCTAAGTGCGAGTTAGAGTTAAGTCTCTTATCCAGATTAACACCGGATATGCAAGCACAACAGTCGTTCTGCGGTCTTAAGTAGAAAGGATTTAAGGCTAATCGGTCATACGACTTAGGTTGATCCAAGGGACGGTTCCCTTGCAGACCTGCTACTTGAGTGTCTTGTAGACCTGCTACCTTAGTGTCTGCATGCGTCAGACCGGATCTCTGAGCGATCTCACTGGATGCTTCGTCGAGATTGGTGAGTCTGACGTTAGAGTCCGATTCAGAGACCAATACCTTCACCGATGGCCTGCCGGGACAATCTTTTTCTCAACAAGAAAGTGGCACACTCCAACTCTTTATCCAAGGAAGTTGGTGGCCTTTCTTTAACAATAAGAGATCCCGATGCCTTAAACGATCAATGGAAATTTCCGACCGTAATCACACAGCATAAAAGAAAGATAGAGAGTAGCAGCCGACTCGCACCTAATGAACGTTAACTGCAATGATGGTAATGCAGTTGCGCTTCTATACCCGCCCTACCTATTATTTTTTTACAGCGCTAAAGTTTAGAAAATCTCAAAATGGTTTACAACCCATTGATTACCCTTTCCTTACCTCATAGGAAAATAAAAAAAAATAATTTAAAGTTCCATTTCTAATTAATATTCATAGTAGCTATTCACATTATAATAATTAGGTAAATCTTCAAAGAAATTCTTTACAAGTACATTTTCAGAGATACATAATTGTTATTCTTACATGTAAGTCGCTCTAACGAAGTGAACAGGGGGAAATTATTGTTAGCAGTGACTTTACAGCGTACTAAATTATGACTGTTTATGCAAGATAACAGGCAACCCTCTCACGAATTTATCAGACAACCCGTGCGCCCGAAATGCTGACAAATCAGGACACCTATGCAACGTTTTGAGAACGAGCGGTTGGAATCAACAGCCAGACGTTTGTTTATGTCGTAAACGCTGCGCTATCACTAAGATTGTGCTGAGTCGGCTTGTTGACCATGAATCCATGGCATGGCCCATGTAATTTCCGCTTATGTCTATAGCTTTAGTTTCATATTCACTCTATTAGTTAAGTCAGTTTTTTTATTCGATTTTGCAAGAACCACTTCTTTGAAATATACAGCTCCGGCACTTGCCGTTATTAAACGCATTATTATACCCTGAACCCATTGAAAATGGGTAAAAACAGTAAAGTAAATAGATAAAGTATATATATACTTGATCAGGACGACGAGCCGAGCCGATTTGGCCATGTCCGTCTGGCCGTCCGTTTGTATGAACGCAGCGACTACAAAAGCTAGAAACCTAAGCTTAACGACTATAGATTCTCCTAATCCATACGCAGTACAAGTTTATGATTTTTTTTCGATATGTTGCTCCGTTTCATTATTATCGATAAAAAATCGATTTTAAGACTTGGTTTTCTTGGCATATCTCGAAGACTATAAGAACTAGAGCCATCATATTAATATGTGCTTGTAAAGGATACGCAAATTAGGAATATTTCGGATTTGGATACCTCCCCTCACTCGCACTCATATCAAGAAAATCAAATTCTACAGACTTGCGCTTTGGTTTGTATATAGATTTTGATCATAACGATCATAGTCTTAGTTTAGAAGTTATTATAGAATTTATTTTCGATAGTGGGGCCAAGCGCAGCCGATGTGTAAAGTGTGCAGATTAGTTCGTGCGTTCGTGTGTGTGTGTATGTGTGTTTTTGTGAATGTGTGTATGAATGCAAAGAGGTTTAAATGTAAATAACGACAGCTCGCCTGGGTTCAGCTGGGTTCAGGGTATCTCTTAGTCGGGGGCACCCGACAAGAGCCATATTACTTGTTTTTATTTTATTTTACTAAGTGCGGCTGTGGTGTCGTGTGTATGAATGCAGAGGGGTTTAAAAAAATATAACGACAGCTCGTACTGGGTTCAGGTTATCTCCTAGTCGGGCACTCTCGACTAGAGCCATCTAACTTGTTATAATTGTTTTATTGCTGAGCCACAAGGCCAGTGATTGAAAAGCCTGTTGCTTTCCCAACGTAATCAACAGAAAAGATTACATAAGCAACCCCATTGCATCCGACGAGAATCTGAATCTCCAGCATCATCTTCAAAGATATAATTATTAATTGGCGTCCAACTTTAAAAAAATTCACGTACCTAAAAACATGTAAGTGACTGTGCGACAAAAATAGTGAATTCAGAAATAATCAAAAAATTAAAGAAACTTGCAATAATTTGGCAGCGCGAAAGTGAGCGTTGTGCTATTTAATAAAATAAATTTATTTTCATTCCATTAAGTGCTTTTCTGTGTTAATAATCTGAGAATAAATAGTTATGCAAGTTTATTGTTTGATAACCGCTAAACGATTTGTTTTCCTTTCGCTGAGTGCTCATGAATTGGGCTCATAGAAATACAAAAGTAGAAAACGATAGCAACGAAAGTGTAGAGATAGAGTATCGGTTCCCAACACAGAATTAATTAGAAATGGATGCAGCACTATTTTAAGCATTAGCAGTTAACAGCGGCTTTTTCGAACAGGAACGGTGTTTAAAATCAAGTTAGCGCCCTAACGGTAGCGCCCCTCAAGTGGAAACATATAGATGTGTATGAAATTACCATAGAAGCGTACGAAATTTTCAAAAGGTACACGGGTAGTGAGGCACACTACGAAGCCGTGACCATTTTAAAAACTAAAATTTGTGGATCAGCACTTACGCAGACAAAAAAGCACTACGCGAATTACGACAACAGTTAGAAACGGTTAGGCAAAGTGACCCGACCTAATGGAATACTATGACGAAGTCGAGAGGAAATTCGCGCTCGTCACTAACAAAATAGTTATGACACATAATAAACGGCATGAGGCACTGCCCTTTAACATGTCAATCATTGCCACAGTTCGTAACGAGGACAATGATCTGGTATATTCACAACTTTATCCGTACCCTACAGGTGTAGCAGATTTCGCTAATAACGAGATTTTTCAATTGCTTAAAGATGGCATCATAAGACCATCAAGATCTGCATACAACAGCCCAGCGTGGGTTGGTGATAAGATAGGCCTAGATGCCAGCGGTAATAAGAATAAACGTCTTGTCATTGACTTCAGAAAGTTAAACGAGCGGACTATTGCCGACCGCTACCCGATGCCAACTATTCCAATGATTCTAGTGAATCATGGAAATGCTAAATTTTTCACTACGCTAGATTTGAAATCCGGTTATCACCAGATGGAAGCATTTTCCAAAGAGCAATTGATGATGTTCTTTGAGAACAGATTGGCAAAATGTGTTACGTATATGTTGACGACGTAATAATATTCTTCGAAAATGAAACCGATCACGTCCGACACATTGACAAAATACTTCAGCGCCTTTGCGACGCTAACATGAGAGTGTCTAATAAAAAAAAAAAAATTCTTTAAAAAGAGTGTCGAGCATTTAGGTTTCATCGTCACAGTGAAGGAGCAAAAACTGACCCCGAAAAGGTCAAGGTGATCCAAGAGTATGTTGAACCAAAAAACGTATATGCTCTGAGGTCTTTTCTGGCACAGTTAGTAAACATATGTCGGTGAAAATACCGGTAGAATTTGACGACACGCAACGCGAAGCCTTCGATCGGTTAAGAAACATACTGTCATAATAGGATGTCATGCTTATGTACCCGGACTTTAAAAACCCCTCGACCTAACCACTGACGCTTCGGCGAGTGGTATAGGAGCTGTACTTTCTTAAGAAGGACGGCCCATTATCATGATGTCTCTGACATTAAAACAATGTGTATATCATTATGCTACCAACAAAAGGGAGCTATTGGCCATTGTATGGGCCCTCGGTAATCTGCAGAATTATCTCTATGGTACAAGAGAATTATACATATTTACAGGCCTTCAACGGCTCACGTTCGCATTGTCTGAAAAAAAAACACTAACGCAAAAATTAAAAGGTGTAAGGCTTTTATTGAAGAGCATAACGCCAGTATCCATTACAAGCCGGGGAAAGAAAACTTCGTGGCACACGCCCTATCCCGGCAGGATATCAATTCCTTACAAGACAAGCCGCAATCAGATGCAGCCACCGTTTCTCTGACATACATCGAAACAACTGACAAGCCTTTAAATTGTTTTAGTAATCAAGTAATCCTATAAGAGGCATGCTATATTGTTCTTACCTGCATCGAGAAATTTTCAAAATTTACCTTTCTACAGTCAATTGCATCTCGCGCGATAACAGACGTAACAGGCCATATGTTACAATTAATTAACAGCTTTCCGAACGATAATGAAGCGTCGTTCAATTCAGAAATGATCACTGTCCGCGTTAATAATACATCATAGAATAGCCAGAAGCTTAGATTTTTTGGGAACGGCATTAAAAGAATCAAAATAACTGAAGCTCAGCATATAGAATCAAACAAAAGACATGTAGTAATTAACACAGAAACGCAGAAACATATCAATCTATTCACCGATACATTAAAAACACGTAAGATGAATCCAGTCGCGAGTGCACGAGTGGGAGATAACTTGAACCCAGCGGCGAGCTGTCGTTATATACATTTATTTAAACCCCTCTCTATTAATAATACACGACTCCACAGCCACACTTAGTAAAATAAAATAAAAAAAAAAAAACAAATTATTGCTGACGCTTCGCGCTCGCTTAACGTGTGTACACAACATTTTCACAAAATAGGAAACTATATCTTTCAAATGTTGGTTGCGGTTGGTCTGCGAAAGTTTTTTGAGAGTGTGCGTGCCAAATACCAATTTTTCCCCATTTTGTTGCTTCAGAATATATCAAATCGTCGATGTCCCAGCATTAAGCTGCACTTAGGCCAATAAGCGTGATAAGTAAAAATAATCTCAGTTGACACAGCGAGATTCGAACTCGCTTCGGATAGCGCGCCAGGCAACACTTCTACCATCGAGCTACAGGAGCATTCTAATTGTCAATGTCAAAATCTGATCTAAGAAACACACATGCACAAACAATCACATTAGATTTCGAAAAAGAGGTTACGCATGTGAATGTGCATATACATATGTATGTATGTGAGCACACGCATGCAGAAAACGTCTGCGCTTGGAGCTTGCCACCACGTGGTTTGCCAATATACTAATACATTTTCTTTAATAACTTCGGTTTCTTAACCGACTTTGATGAAATTGGTTTTAGTGCATTCTTATTGTACTATAGATCATTTATATATTGACGAGCAGCTTAAGTAGTAAGAATTGGGGCTGTACTTGCAATTACAAATGTTTTTTTATTAATAGGGGAGGTATTCAAAATCCGAAATATTTATAGCCTACATTAACACATTCGACCAAATTTGGCGGCGCTGGCTCTTATAGCTTCTAAGAAAAACAGAAAAAACCGATTAGTATCGATAATACCGGGCGGGTTATCGATAGTTGAAAATAGGCTTGATCTGCGTAAGGTATACACGAACTTAAAAACCCAAACTTTAATCCCTAGATGTTATTTCAGCACTTGCAGCACATTGTATTGACAAATTTGTCAAATTTTACCACACGTTTTCTTTAGTAACTTTCTTAACCGATTTTAATGAATCTTAATGCAATAGATTCTTCAAGTGCTATAGTATATTTATATTTATTCGAACAAAATTTTGTGTCTCTAGGTCTCATAATCTACGAAATAAGCTTAAAAAATTAGAGGTTGTTGTAGGTTTTTATCAATTTTAGGAAAACGGTGTGGGTTATCGATTGTTTGAAATAAATTTGATCTGCGCGTGTAATGGACGAGTCTATATCCGAAAAGTTGAGGTCTCTATCTCCTATAGTTTCTGAGATCGACGCGTTCATACAGAAGGACGGACGGACGGACGGACGGACGGACAGACGGTCAGACGGACAGACAAATGGACATGGCTAGATCGACTCAGCTGTTGATCCTGATCACGAAAATATATACTTTATGGGGTCGGAGATGCTTCCTTCTGCCTGTTACATACACTTGCACAAAACCATTATACCCTTTTTACCCATTTTCAATGGATTCACCAAACAATTACTTTTTGCAATGTGCCGAATGCCCAACTATTTTTTTACAAGTTGGAATTGATCATATAATAAATTGAATTCCCTTCGTCTCAAAATTGTATATCAGAAATGTAGGGGCTGGAATGTTCTTTCGCCTCTAGATCATTACCTCGTGTGGAGGTGGTTTTGTTTGATAATAAATCCTGTAATTTTTTATCATGATGATTTGAAGACTATTTTTGTTCACAGAGATCCCTTTAGTTAGTTTAATTGGAGTATCTTAAATTAGAATCTTTCAATCCAATAGCATTATTCACATATTAATCAATAATCAATAATAAGGTTAAGGTTATTTTTAAGAAGGTCATAAAATTTCCCGTGGCACACAACATCACCATACTACAAATCCATATCAACATAGTGGCGGAATGCGACAATGGAGTCCTAGCTGTCCTAGAATGCACTACAACCATCTAAGCGACGTTCTAAAACGGGCATCACATGAAACCTGTGCTCGCGGAATACATGCTTGCGGATCAGCTTTATGCCATTCGCAACCCAGTCACCTGTAGCCGATCACGCTGGTGGATGAGGGGATAATCATCGTCAATGAACAATTCGCAAGAGTCAGCATAGATGACGGGCTCATAATAACAACAAAAGGGGCTCACCTTGTCACATTCGAAACCATAGCTAGAATAAACAACACTACGTATTTGAATCACAACAAAGCTGTAAGCAATGTCCCAGGCATTGCAACTTCACCCCTGCTGAACATCACAGGACACGATAATGTGCTAAGTCTACCGCTGCTGCAACGGATGAATGAGCACAACGTACATACCATCCAGGAGCTCAGGAACGATGTCAGGCGGGTCTCCCAAAATCTGGTTCGTAATTGGAGTGGCAATCAACCTCTTTTTTGTGGCCTCGTCCTCGTATATCAATGCTGGAGCCGGAGAAGCTCGTCAATCAAGCTACAAGAAGTCATCAACGAATAAGGCATAACAGAGGACGGCAATGATTTTCAAGAGGGAACAGTTAACAAGCAAGTTAACAAGCAACCTCGCATTTATCAGACAACTCTTGCACCCGAAATGCTGACGAATCAGATTACATATGCAACGTTCTGAATTCGAACGGTTGGGATCAACAACCAGACGTTTGATTATGTCGCAAACGCTGCGCTATCACTGGGATTATGTTGAGTCGGCTTATTGACCACGCCACGCCCAAGTAATTACCGCATATGTCTTTAGCTTTAGTTTCATATTCATTATTTTGGTTAAGTCATTTTTGTATTCGGCTTTGCAAGAACCAATTCTTCGAAATATACAGCTCCGACACTTTCGTTATTAAACGCATTATTATATTGCTTTTATTGTTTGTTGTCTCAACTCTTTTCCAATTATCACTCACCCGTTTTCTGCTGCTCCGATGGCCTTCGTAGTGCAAGAGAAGGTTTCTAATATTTTTATAACAAAATCATGATGGTTAAATAATTATATAGTATAACATACACCAGAATAATCACAGTTTCTATTAAATATTGGTTTCGTTTGGTTGCAGAATTTGTTTTTTTTTTTTTTTTTTGGATTTTGCTTCAATGTGGGTTTGTTTCAGGTTTTTCTTTTTAAATTTTTTTTTTTTTTTTATTAAAATACTTTGAATTTATCTAACATTTCTAGATTTAAGTCTACTAACATATTGATTCTTTATTTAAGCACAATTTAAAATATTAGTAAAATAAAAATAAATTATTAGCAAAAATTGTTAATGATTGAGGGGTATGAATGTATGATGAATGTATTTAAGATAGGAATGTATGTAGAGTCGAATTTTATTTATTATTATTTTTTTTTTATACCCTGAATGTTTGCAGATGAGTATGAAATTAACGAATAATGTATTTGACGAATAATAATGGGGTAACTTTTAGATGAGGTAGCTATTGTTTGTTTCGGTTTAACTCAATTGTTATGAACCTTTTCATATTAAATTGGGATACACTGTTAAAGTTGAATGAATGTTGATGCTATAGGGTTTTTACACCGGACTTAACAGAGTCTGTTAAAGTCGCTACTGAAAAACTTGTTTACACCAGCCGCTACCGCAACTGCAGCCAGTGAACAGCTGATCGCTATTAACGCGGCATGTCGGCGTAAATTAAAATTGTATAAAAAATGGATTTTTAGAGTAATATTAAAGTGAAAGATCAAAACGTAGACGTGCTTTCTGCCGTCCGACATCGAGAATGCCGAGGCACTTGCACCTCTCTCAGCTGCATCTTGGCACATCAATGTCAATCACTTTTATTGTGTCGTTGTTGGCTGATACTGGTGAGGTATAGCAATATGTGAATAAATAAAACAACATACTTAGGTAATCATAATACTTATTATTTTTTAAGAAAAAGAGGTAAGTGCCAATTGTGAATTAATCAATTATTTAGATTATATGTTTATATGAACAAATATTAACGGAATTGCATTCATTTTTACTTTTAATACTTATAAATATATATATATTATAAACTATTTCTTTTTATGTCTTTTTGTTGCAGGCAGAACATATGTATGTTGGAATCCACAAGATCAGAGTTTAATACGTATTGAAATGCACAGGAAAATTTAAATCAATTTGTTTTTAATTCAAAAAATAAATAAATAATATTAAATAAGCATTGATTTTTTAATTAGTGGGTTTATAGTTAATTTTTTCAGTACAGTCGTCTGCAAAGTAGGGAAAAGCTCATGATACCCTATAATCCCCTAGGGGTGCACCACCGTCCTAATCGGCAACTCTCCTGACCCATGGGGATGCAACGCCGTGCCAATTCACCACTCGCCTGACTCTTTGGGGTGTACCGCCGTATCAATAGCCGCTCTATCTACTTTATGTTCCCCGCATGCCTTACAAAAGTACCAGCGCTGGTTACTTTTCTATTCCCCGGTGATGCGACGTCGGGCCAACTGACACCGTCCTATGACATGTCAACGGGAAACGTCCCAGTAAAACGCATTGGCAAGGGTTCGGCGAGTGGTGGGTTCTTTTCTACCGGTGAAATCCCTGTTACCGACCTGTTACCGCGAACTGCAGGGCATAGACCATATGAATGAGTGTGCGTTCATTCTCATTCCGAGACTCATACCCAGACATACACATAGACATACAGACATTCTCTGAGAACACTGAGAGCAAGTCCTGGCAATGCTCTGTAGTGCGGGCGAGCAAGTTGCACACAAATCCGCAGTCTCGCTCGATCCACACAAAGCAAACGGCACGGTTACTCTCAGTTTCTCTGAGACTGTAAGCGAAATGAGGACTCGAGCAAAGCCTAAGTTGCTGTTGGGCTTCTCGCCCAGAAAATGAATGTCACACTTTTTCGTTCTAGATGACCCATCTATATGGTTTTAGGTTAGTGATTTGACTATTACGCCAATTATTTTATTCATCAATTTATTTGCTTATTTGTTCATATGACTTGTTCATTACTGATTTACCCATTTATTCAGATATTTTATGTATTGGCATTTATGTATTTCAAACAAAAACACAAAAAAATTGGTTATCAGAAATTTTGAGGCTGGAATGTGCTTTCGCCCCTAGATTGTTACCTCGTGTGGAGGTGGTTTTGTTTGATAATAAATCCTGTAATTTTTTATCACGATGATTTGAAGACTATTTTTGCCGAACAGTTCACAGAGATCCCTATAGTTAGTTTAATTGGAGTATCTTAAATTAGAATCTTTCAATCCAATAGCATTATTCACATATTAATCGAGTAAGGCTAAGGTTATTTGTAAGAAGGTCATAAAATTTCCCGTGGCACACAACATCACCATACTACAAATCCATATCAACATAGTGGCGGAATGCGACAATGGAGTCCTAGCTGTCCTAGAATGCACTACAACCATCTAAGCGACGTTCTAAAACGGGCATCACATGAAACCTGTGCTCGCGGAATACATGCTTGCGGATCAGCTTTATGCCATTCGCAACCCAGTCACCTGTAGCCGATCACGCTGGTGGATGAGGGGATAATCATCGTCAATGAACAATTCGCAAGAGTCAGCATAGATGACGGGCTCATAATAACAACAAAAGGGGCTCACCTTGTCACATTCGAAACCATAGCTAGAATAAACAACACTACGTATTTGAATCACAACAAAGCTGTAAGCAATGTCCCAGGCATTGCAACTTCACCCCTGCTGAACATCACAGGACACGATAATGTGCTAAGTCTACCGCTGCTGCAACGGATGAATGAGCACAACGTACATACCATCCAGGAGCTCAGGAACGATGTCAGGCGGGTCTCCCAAAATCTGGTTCGTAATTGGAGTGGCAATCAACCTCTTTTTTGTGGCCTCGTCCTCGTATATCAATGCTGGAGCCGGAGAAGCTCGTCAATCAAGCTACAAGAAGTCATCAACGAATAAGGCATAACAGAGGACGGCAATGATTTTCAAGAGGGAACAGTTAACAAGCAAGTTAACAAGCAACCTCGCATTTATCAGACAACTCTTGCACCCGAAATGCTGACGAATCAGATTACATATGCAACGTTCTGAATTCGAACGGTTGGGATCAACAACCAGACGTTTGATTATGTCGCAAACGCTGCGCTATCACTGGGATTATGCTGAGTCGGCTTATTGACCACGCCACGCCCAAGTAATTACCGCATATGTCTTTAGCTTTAGTTTCATATTCATTATTTTGGTTAAGTCATTTTTGTATTCGGCTTTGCAAGAACCAATTCTTCGAAATATACAGCTCCGACACTTTCGTTATTAAACGCATTATTATATTGCTTTTATTGTTTGTTGTCTCAACTCTTTTCCAATTATCACTCACCCGTTTTCTGCTGCTCCGATGGCCTTCGTAGTGCAAGAGAAGGTTTCTAATATTTTTATAACAAAATCATGATGGTTAAATAATTATATAGTATAACATACACCAGAATAATCACAGTTTCTATTAAATATTGGTTTCGTTTGGTTGCAGAATTTGTTTTTTTTTTTTTTTTTTGGATTTTGCTTCAATGTGGGTTTGTTTCAGGTTTTTCTTTTTAAATTTTTTTTTTTTTTTTATTAAAATACTTTGAATTTATCTAACATTTCTAGATTTAAGTCTACTAACATATTGATTCTTTATTTAAGCACAATTTAAAATATTAGTAAAATAAAAATAAATTATTAGCAAAAATTGTTAATGATTGAGGGGTATGAATGTATGATGAATGTATTTAAGATAGGAATGTATGTAGAGTCGAATTTTATTTATTATTATTTTTTTTTTATACCCTGAATGTTTGCAGATGAGTATGAAATTAACGAATAATGTATTTGACGAATAATAATGGGGTAACTTTTAGATGAGGTAGCTATTGTTTGTTTCGGTTTAACTCAATTGTTATGAACCTTTTCATATTAAATTGGGATACACTGTTAAAGTTGAATGAATGTTGATGCTATAGGGTTTTTACACCGGACTTAACAGAGTCTGTTAAAGTCGCTACTGAAAAACTTGTTTACACCAGCCGCTACCGCAACTGCAGCCAGTGAACAGCTGATCGCTATTAACGCGGCATGTCGGCGTAAATTAAAATTGTATAAAAAATGGATTTTTAGAGTAATATTAAAGTGAAAGATCAAAACGTAGACGTGCTTTCTGCCGTCCGACATCGAGAATGCCGAGGCACTTGCACCTCTCTCAGCTGCATCTTGGCACATCAATGTCAATCACTTTTATTGTGTCGTTGTTGGCTGATACTGGTGAGGTATAGCAATATGTGAATAAATAAAACAACATACTTAGGTAATCATAATACTTATTATTTTTTAAGAAAAAGAGGTAAGTGCCAATTGTGAATTAATCAATTATTTAGATTATATGTTTATATGAACAAATATTAACGGAATTGCATTCATTTTTACTTTTAATACTTATAAATATATATATATTATAAACTATTTCTTTTTATGTCTTTTTGTTGCAGGCAGAACATATGTATGTTGGAATCCACAAGATCAGAGTTTAATACGTATTGAAATGCACAGGAAAATTTAAATCAATTTGTTTTTAATTCAAAAAATAAATAAATAATATTAAATAAGCATTGATTTTTTAATTAGTGGGTTTATAGTTAATTTTTTCAGTACAGTCGTCTGCAAAGTAGGGAAAAGCTCATGATACCCTATAATCCCCTAGGGGTGCACCACCGTCCTAATCGGCAACTCTCCTGACCCATGGGGATGCAACGCCGTGCCAATTCACCACTCGCCTGACTCTTTGGGGTGTACCGCCGTATCAATAGCCGCTCTATCTACTTTATGTTCCCCGCATGCCTTACAAAAGTACCAGCGCTGGTTACTTTTCTATTCCCCGGTGATGCGACGTCGGGCCAACTGACACCGTCCTATGACATGTCAACGGGAAACGTCCCAGTAAAACGCATTGGCAAGGGTTCGGCGAGTGGTGGGTTCTTTTCTACCGGTGAAATCCCTGTTACCGACCTGTTACCGCGAACTGCAGGGCATAGACCATATGAATGAGTGTGCGTTCATTCTCATTCCGAGACTCATACCCAGACATACACATAGACATACAGACATTCTCTGAGAACACTGAGAGCAAGTCCTGGCAATGCTCTGTAGTGCGGGCGAGCAAGTTGCACACAAATCCGCAGTCTCGCTCGATCCACACAAAGCAAACGGCACGGTTACTCTCAGTTTCTCTGAGACTGTAAGCGAAATGAGGACTCGAGCAAAGCCTAAGTTGCTGTTGGGCTTCTCGCCCAGAAAATGAATGTCACACTTTTTCGTTCTAGATGACCCATCTATATGGTTTTAGGTTAGTGATTTGACTATTACGCCAATTATTTTATTCATCAAATTATTTGCTTATTTGTTCATATGACTTGTTCATTACTGATTTACCCATTTATTCAGATATTTTATGTATTGGCATTTATGTATATCAAACAAAAACACAAAAAAATTGGTTATCAGAAATTTTGAGGCTGGAATGTGCTTTCGCCCCTAGATTGTTACCTCGTGTGGAGGTGGTTTTGTTTGATAATAAATCCTGTAATTTTTTATCACGATGATTTGAAGACTATTTTTGCCGAACAGTTCACAGAGATCCCTATAGTTAGTTTAATTGGAGTATCTTAAATTAGAATCTTTCAATCCAATAGCATTATTCACATATTAATCGAGTAAGGCTAAGGTTATTTGTAAGAAGGTCATAAAATTTCCCGTGGCACACAACATCACCATACTACAAATCCATATCAACTTAGTGGTGGAATGCGACAATGGAGTCCTAGCTGTCCAAGAATGCACTACAACCATCTAAGCGACGTTCTAAAACGGGCAACACATGAAACCTGTGCTCGCGGAATACATGCTGGGGATTTTAAGGGTTCGTGTATACCAAACGCAGATCAAGGCTATTTTAAATTGTCGATAACCGACCCAGTTTTCTTATTATCGATATTTATCTGTTTTTTGATCCGGTTTTTTGAGAATATCTCAGAAACTATAAGAGCCAGTGCGACCAAATTTGGTTTAATGTGTTCTCATAAAAGATACGCAGATAATGAATATTTCGGATTTTGGATACCTCTTCCATCTTCCCCCATTAACAGACAAAACATTTGTAATTGCAAGTACAGCCACAATTCTTACTACTTAGGCTGCTCGTCAGCACATAAATGTAACATAGTACAATAAGAATGCATTAAAACAAATTTCATAAAAATCGGCCAAGAAACACAGACGTTACTAAAGAAAATGTATTTGGTCAAAGGCAAACCCCGTGATGACAAGCGCCAAGCGCAGACGACTTCTGCATGCGTGTGCACACCTACATACATATATACATATATGCACATTCATATGCGTGAGCTCTTTTTCGAATTCTAATGCGATTGTTTGTGTATGTGTGCTAATTTCTTATCTCAGATTTTGACAGAGGCATTTAAAATGCTGCTGTAACTCGGTGGCAGAGATTTTGCTATCAAACGCGAGTTCGAATCTCGCTGTGTCAAAGGAGTTTTCTTCTAACTTGTTATAATTGTTTTATTGCTGCGCCACAAGGCCAGTGATTGAAAAGCCTGTTGCTTTCCTAACGTAATCAACAGAAAAGGTTACATAAGCAACCCTATAGCATCCGACGAGGATCTGAATCTCCAGCAAAATCTTCATAGACAAAATTATAATTCGGCGTCCAACTTTAAAAAAATTCACATACCTAAAAATATCTAAATGACTGTGCGACAAAAATAGTGAATTCAGAGACATTCAAAAATTAAAGAAACTTGCAATAATTTGGCAGCGCGAAAGTAAGCGTTGTGCTATTTAATAAAATAAATTTATTTTCATTCCATTAAGTGCTTTTCTGTGTTAATAATTTGAGAATAAATAGTTATGCAAGTTTATTGTTTGATAACCGCTAAACGATTTGTTTTCCTTTCGCTGAGTGCTCATGAATTGGGCTCATAGAAATACAAAAGTAGAAAACGATAGCGACGAAAGTGGAGAGATAGAGTATCGCTTCCCAACACAGAATCAATTAGAAATGGATGCAGCACTATTTTAAGCATTAGCAGTTAACAGCGGCTTTTTCGAACAGGAACGGTGTTTAAAATCAAGTTAGCGCCCTAACGGTAGAAGCCCCTCAAGTGGAAACATATAGATGCGTACGAAATTACCATAGAAGCGTACGAAATTTTCAAAAGGTACACGGGTAGTGAGGCACACTACGAAGCCGTGACCATTTTAAAAACTAAAATTTGTGGATCAGCACTTACGCAGACAAAAAAGCACTACGCGTACTACGACAACAGTTAGAAACGGTTAGGCAAGGTGACCCGACCTAATGGAATACTATGACGAAGTCGAGAGGAAATTCGCGCTCGTCACTAACAAAATAGTTATGACACATAATGGACGGCATGAGGCACTGCCCTTTACCATGTCATTGCCACAGTTCGTACCGAGGACAATGATCTGGTATATTCAAAACTTTATCCGTACCCTACAGTACCCTGCAGATTTCGTTAATAACGAGATTTCACAATTGCTTAAAGATGGCATCATAAGACTGATTGGCTATCTGAAAAGATATTTAAGATAGCTCCTCTTATCCCCTTATCAAGGATATGTTTTGAGCAGGACTCAATGGCGTCGATCTCAGATTGAAAAATACTGGGCCAGACCCATTACAATCGAGATTTTGGTATTGGGTCCAGTGATCCCCGAACCAGCCCCTTGATTAGTTTTTGATCCGTCTGCGAACCACTGCAGGCTCATGCGATCATTGCAAGGCTTGCCATCATCACATTCCCTACGGTTTGGAATAAGAGTCCTAAATTTCGCCGCGATAAAAGGTTCCGTGGTCTTAAAATCCATTCTGTCTCACATCTCTACGCCACTTGTGAGTTTAATACTCAGAAGGCTCAAAGAAGCTACCTTCTTTATGTGCTAATGCAGTAAATTCAATGCGAAGACTGTGTCCAGTGCTGCAGTAGGACATGTACGCATGACACCCGTGAGGAATAGGCATACTAGCCGTTGAAGTTTGCTGCATTTGTGTATGGCGGCGGCCTGCTGAATCTTTGGCCACCAGACGAGGGCAGCGTACGTGACAACAGGCATAACCATCATACTGAACAGACATCTGATGGTTTTGCACTCTAAACCCCACGTTTTACCGAAGAGCCGACGACATGCCCACATGGCATGGTCAACGTTTTGTCTAAGTGCGAGTTAGAGTTAAGTCTCTTATCCAGATTAACACCGGATATGCAAGCACAACAGTCGTTCTGCGGTCTTAAGTAGAAAGGATTTAAGGCTAATCGGTCATACGACTTAGGTTGATCCAAGGGACGGTTCCCTTGCAGACCTGCTACTTGAGTGTCTTGTAGACCTGCTACCTTAGTGTCTGCATGCGTCAGACCGGATCTCTGAGCGATCTCACTGGATGCTTCGTCGAGATTGGTGAGTCTGACGTTAGAGTCCGATTCAGAGACCAATACCTTCACCGATGGCCTGCCGGAACAATCTTTTTCTCAACAAGAAAGTGGCACACTCCAACTCTTTATCCAAGGAAGTTGGTGGCCTTTCTTTAACAATAAGAGATCCCGATGCCTTAAACGATCAATGGAAATTTCCGACCGTAATCACACAGCATAAAAGAAAGATAGAGAGTAGCAGCCGACTCGCACCTAATGAACGTTAACTGCAATGATGGTAATGCAGTTGCGCTTCTATACCCGCCCTACCTATTATTTTTTTACAGCGCTAAAGTTTAGAAAATCTCAAAATGGTTTACAACCCATTGATTACCCTTTCCTTACCTCATAGGAAAATAAAAAAAAATAATTTAAAGTTCCATTTCTAATTAATATTCATAGTAGCTATTCACATTATAATAATTAGGTAAATCTTCAAAGAAATTCTTTACAAGTACATTTTCAGAGATACATAATTGTTATTCTTACATGTAAGTCGCTCTAACGAAGTGAACAGGGGGAAATTATTGTTAGCAGTGACTTTACAGCGTACTAAATTATGACTGTTTATGCAAGATAACAGGCAACCCTCTCACGAATTTATCAGACAACCCGTGCGCCCGAAATGCTGACAAATCAGGACACCTATGCAACGTTTTGAGAACGAGCGGTTGGAATCAACAGCCAGACGTTTGTTTATGTCGTAAACGCTGCGCTATCACTAAGATTGTGCTGAGTCGGCTTGTTGACCATGAATCCATGGCATGGCCCATGTAATTTCCGCTTATGTCTATAGCTTTAGTTTCATATTCACTCTATTAGTTAAGTCAGTTTTTTTATTCGATTTTGCAAGAACCACTTCTTTGAAATATACAGCTCCGGCACTTGCCGTTATTAAACGCATTATTATACCCTGAACCCATTGAAAATGGGTAAAAACAGTAAAGTAAATAGATAAAGTATATATATACTTGATCAGGACGACGAGCCGAGCCGATTTGGCCATGTCCGTCTGGCCGTCCGTTTGTATGAACGCAGCGACTACAAAAGCTAGAAACCTAAGCTTAACGACTATAGATTCTCCTAATCCATACGCAGTACAAGTTTATGATTTTTTTTCGATATGTTGCTCCGTTTCATTATTATCGATAAAAAATCGATTTTAAGACTTGGTTTTCTTGGCATATCTCGAAGACTATAAGAACTAGAGCCATCATATTAATATGTGCTTGTAAAGGATACGCAAATTAGGAATATTTCGGATTTGGATACCTCCCCTCACTCGCACTCATATCAAGAAAATCAAATTCTACAGACTTGCGCTTTGGTTTGTATATAGATTTTGATCATAACGATCATAGTCTTAGTTTAGAAGTTATTATAGAATTTATTTTCGATAGTGGGGCCAAGCGCAGCCGATGTGTAAAGTGTGCAGATTAGTTCGTGCGTTCGTGTGTGTGTGTATGTGTGACTTTGTGAATGTGTGTATGAATGCAAAGAGGTTTAAATGTAAATAACGACAGCTCGCCTGGGTTCAGCTGGGTTCAGGGTATCTCTTAGTCGGGGGCACCCGACAAGAGCCATATTACTTGTTTTTATTTTATTTTACTAAGTGCGGCTGTGGTGTCGTGTGTATGAATGCAGAGGGGTTTAAAAAAATATAACGACAGCTCGTACTGGGTTCAGGTTATCTCCTAGTCGGGCACTCTCGACTAGAGCCATCTAACTTGTTATAATTGTTTTATTGCTGAGCCACAAGGCCAGTGATTGAAAAGCCTGTTGCTTTCCCAACGTAATCAACAGAAAAGATTACATAAGCAACCCCATTGCATCCGACGAGAATCTGAATCTCCAGCATCATCTTCAAAGAGAAAATTATTAATTGGCGTCGAACTTTAAAAAAATTCACGTACCTAAAAACATGTAAGTGACTGTGCGACAAAAATAGTGAATTCAGAAATAATCAAAAAATTAAAGAAACTTGCAATAATTTGGCAGCGCGAAAGTGAGCGTTGTGCTATTTAATAAAATAAATTTATTTTCATTCCATTAAGTGCTTTTCTGTGTTAATAATCTGAGAATAAATAGTTATGCAAGTTTATTGTTTGATAACCGCTAAACGATTTGTTTTCCTTTCGCTGAGTGCTCATGAATTGGGCTCATAGAAATACAAAAGTAGAAAACGATAGCAACGAAAGTGTAGAGATAGAGTATCGGTTCCCAACACAGAATCAATTAGAAATGGATGCAGCACTATTTTAAGCATTAGCAGTAAACAGCGGCTTTTTCGAACAGGAACGGTGTTTAAAATCAAGTTAGCGCCCTAACGGTAGCGCCCCTCAAGTGGAAACATATAGATGTGTATGAAATTACCATAGAAGCGTACGAAATTTTCAAAAGGTACACGGGTAGTGAGGCACACTACGAAGCCGTGACCATTTTAAAAACTAAAATTTGTGGATCAGCACTTACGCAGACAAAAAAGCACTCCGCGAATTACGACAACAGTTAGAAACGGTTAGGCAAAGTGACCCGACCTAATGGAATACTATGACGAAGTCGAGAGGAAATTCGCGCTCGTCACTAACAAAATAGTTATGACACATAATAAACGGCATGAGGCACTGCCCTTTAACATGTCAATCATTGCCACAGTTCGTAACGAGGACAATGATCTGGTATATTCACAACTTTATCCGTACCCTACAGGTGTAGCAGATTTCGCTAATAACGAGATTTTTCAATTGCTTAAAGATGGCATCATAAGACCATCAAGATCTGCATACAACAGCCCAGCGTGGGTTGGTGATAAGATAGGCCTAGATGCCAGCGGTAATAAGAATAAACGTCTTGTCATTGACTTCAGAAAGTTAAACGAGCGGACTATTGCCGACCGCTACCCGTTGCCAAGTATTCCAATGATTCTAGTGAATCATGGAAATGCTAAATTTTTCACTACGCTAGATTTGACATCCGGTTATCACCAGATGGAAGCATTTTCCAAAGAGCAATTGATGATGTTCTTTGAGAACAGATTGGCAAAATGTGTTACGTATATGTTGACGACGTAGTAATATTCTTCGAAAATGAAACCGATCACGTCCGACACATTGAAAAAATACTTCAGCGCCTTTGCGACGCTAACATGAGAGTGTCTAATAAAAAAAAAAAAATTCTTTAAAAAGAGTGTCGAGCATTTAGGTTTCATCGTCACAGTGAAGGAGCAAAAACTGACCCCGAAAAGGTCAAACTTATATGCTCTGAGGTCTTTTCTGGCACAGTTAGTAAACATATGTCGGTGAAAATACCGGTAGAATTTGACGACACGCAACGCGAAGCCTTCGATCGGTTAAGAAACATACTGTCATAAGAGGATGTTATGCTTATGTACCCGGACTTTAAAAACCCCTCGACCTAACCACTGACGCTTCGGCGAGTGGTATAGGAGCTGTACTTTCTTAAGAAGGACGGCCCATTATCATGATGTCTCTGACATTAAAACAATGTGTATATCATTCTGCTACCAACAAAAGGGAGCTATTGACCTTTGTATGGGCCCTCGGTAATCTGCAGAATTATCTCTATGATACAAGAGAATTATACATTTTTGCAGACCTTCTGAAAAAAAACACTAACGCAAAAATTAAAAGGTGGAAGGCTTTTATTGAAGAGCAGTATCCATTACAAGCCGGGGAAAGAAGACTTCGTGGCACACGCCCTATCTCGGCGGGATATCAATTCCTTACAAGACGAGCCGCAATCAGATGCAGCCACCGTTAATAGTGAACTTTCTCTGACATACATTATCGAATCAACTGACAAGCCTTTAAATTGTTTTAGGAATCAAGTAATCCTATAAGAGGCATGCTATAATTTTCAAAATTCAACCTTTGTACAGCCAATTGCATCTCGCGCGATAACAGACGTAACAGGCCATATGTTACAATTAATTAACAGCTTTCCGAACGATAATGAAGCGTCATTCAATTCAGAAATGATCATTGTCCGCGTTAATGATACATCATAGAATAGCCAGAAGCTTAGATTTTTTGGGAACGGCATTAAAAGTTGTGGCAGGTACTCCTGACGCGGCGGACCTTGAAAGAATCAAAATAACTGAAGCTCAGCATATAGAATCAAACAAAAGACAGGTAGTAATTAACACAGAAACGCAGAAACAGATCAATCTATTCACCGATACATTAAAAACACGTAAGATGAATCTAGTCGCGAGTGCCCGAGTATGAGATAACTTGAACCCAGCGGCGAGCTGTAGTTATATACATTTATTTAAACCCCTCTCTATTAATAATACACGACTCCACAGCCACACTTAGTAAAATGAAATTAAAAAAAAAAAACAAATTATTGCTGACGCTTCGCGCTCGCTTAACGTGTGCACACAAAATTTTCACAAAATAGGAAACTATATCTTTCAAATGTTGGTTGCGGTCGGTCCATTTTCCCCATTTTGTTGCTTCAGAATATATCAAATCGTCGATGTCCCAGCATTAAGCTGCACTTAGGTCAAAAAGTGTTATAAGTAAAAAGAATCTCAGTTGACACAGCGAGATTCGAACTCGCTTCGGATAGCACGCCAGGCAACACTTCTACCATCGAGCTATAGCAGCATTCTAATTGTGACTGTCAAAATCTGATCTAAGAAACACACATGCACAAACAATCGCATTAGATTTCGAAAAAGAGGTTACGCATGTGAATGTGCATATACATATGTATGTATGTGAGCACACGCATGTAGAAAACGTCTGCGCTTAGAGCTTGCCACCACGTGGTTTGCCAATATACTAATACATTTTCTTTAATAACTTCGGTTTCTTAACCGACTTTGATGAAATTTGTTTTAGTGCATTCTTATTGTACTATAGTTCATTTATATATTGACGAGCAGCCTAAGTAGTAAGAATTGGGGCTGTACTTGCAATTACAAATGTTTTTTTTAATAATAGGGGAGGTATTCAAAATCCGAAATATTTATAGCCTACATTAACACATTCGATTAAATTTGGCGGCGCTGGCTCTTATAGCTTCTAAGAAAAACAGAAAAAAACCGATTAATATCGATAATACCGGGCGGGTTATCGATAGTTGAAAATAGGCTTGATCTGCGTAAGGTATACACGAACTTAAAAACCCAAACTTTAATCCCTAGATGTTATTTCAGCACTTGCAGCACATTGTATTGACAAATTTGTCAAATTTTACCACACGTTTTCTTTAGTAACTTTCTTAACCGATTTTAATGAATCTTAATGTAAGAGATTCTTCAAGTGCTATAGTATATTTATATTTATTCGAACAAAATTTTGTGTCTCTATGTCTCATAATCTACGAAATAAGCTTAAAAAATTAGAGGTTGTTGTAGGTTTTTATCAATTTTAGGAAAACGGTGTGGGTTATCGATTATTTGAAATAAACTTGATCTGCGCGTGTAATGGACGAGTCTATATCCGAAAAGTTGAAGTCTCTATCTCTTATAGTTTCTGAGATGGACGCGATTATACAGAAGGACGGACGGACAGACGGTCAGACAGATGGACATGGCTAGATCGAGCTGTTGATCCTGATCACGAATATATACACTTTATGGGGTCAGAGATGCTTCCTTCTGCCTGTTACATACATTTGCAAAAAACCATTATACCCTTTTTACCCATTTTCAATGGATTCACCAAACAATTACTTTTTGCAATGTGCCGAATGCCCAACTATTTTTTTACAAGTTGGAATTGATCATATAATAAAATGAATTCCCTTCGTCTCAAAATTGTATATCAGAAATTTAGGGGCTGGAATGTTCTTTCGCCTCTAGATCATTACCTCGTGTGGAGGTGGTTTTGTTTGATAATAAATCCTGTAATTTTTTATCATGATGATTTGAAGACTATTTTTGTTCACAGAGATCCCTTTAGTTAGTTTAATTGGAGTATCTTAAATTAGAATCTTTCAATCCAATAGCATTATTCACATATTAATCAATAATCAATAATAAGGTTAAGGTTATTTTTAAGAAGGTCATAAAATTTCCCGTGGCACACAACATCACCATACTACAAATCCATATCAACATAGTGGCGGAATGCGACAATGGAGTCCTAGCTGTCCTAGAATGCACTACAACCATCTAAGCGACGTTCTAAAACGGGCATCACATGAAACCTGTGCTCGCGGAATACATGCTTGCGGATCAGCTTTATGCCATTCGCAACCCAGTCACCTGTAGCCGATCACGCTGGTGGATGAGGGGATAATCATCGTCAATGAACAATTCGCAAGAGTCAGCATAGATGACGGGCTCATAATAACAACAAAAGGGGCTCACCTTGTCACATTCGAAACCATAGCTAGAATAAACAACACTACGTATTTGAATCACAACAAAGCTGTAAGCAATGTCCCAGGCATTGCAACTTCACCCCTGCTGAACATTACAGGACACGATCATGTGCTAAGTCTACCGCTGCTGCAACGGATGAATGAGCACAACGAACATACCATCCAGGAGCTCAGGAACGATGTCTGGCGGGTCTCCCAAAATCTGGTTCGTAATTGGAGTGGCAATCAACCTCTTTTTTGTGGCCTCGTCCTCGTATATCAATGCTGGAGCCGGAGAAGCTCGTCAATCAAGCTACAAGAAGTCATCAACGAATAAGGCATAACAGAGGACGGCAATGATTTTCAAGAGGGAACAGTTAACAAGCAGTTAACAAGCAACCTCGCATTTATCAGACAACTCTTGCACCCGAAATGCTGACGAATCAGATTACATATGCAACGTTTTGAAATCGAACGGTTGGGATCAACAACCAGACGTTCGATTATGTCGCAAACACTGCGCTATCACTGGGATTATGCTGAGTCGGCTTATTGACCACGCCACGCCCAAGTAATTACCGCATATGTCTTTAGCTTTAGTTTCATATTCATTATTTTGGTTAAGTCATTTTTGTATTCGGCTTTGCAAGAACCAATTCTTCGAAATATACAGCTCCGGCACTTTCGTTATTAAACGCATTATTATATTGCTTTTATTGTCTGTTGTCTCAACTCTTTTCCAATTATCACTCACCCGTTTTCTGCTGCTCCGATGGCCTTCGTAGTGCAAGAGAAGGTTTCTAATATTTTTATAACAAAATCATGATGGTTAAATAATTATATAGTATAACATACACCAGAATAATCACAGTTTCTATTAAATATTGGTTTCGTTTGGTTGCAGAATTTGTTTTTTTTTTTTTTTTTTGGATTTTGCTTCAATGTGGGTTTGTTTCAGGTTTTTCTTTTTAAATTTTTTTTTTTTTGTTTATTAAAATACTTTGAATTTATCTAACATTTCTAGATTTAAGTCTACTAACATATTGATTCTTTATTTAAGCACAATTTAAAATATTAGTAAAATAAAAATAAATTATTAGCAAACATTGTTAATGATTGAGGGGTATGAATGTATGATGAATGTATTTAAGATAGGAATGTATGTAGAGTCGAATTTTATTTATTATTATTTTTTTTTTATACCCTGAATGTTTGCAGATGAGTATGAAATTAACGAATAATGTATTTGACGAATAATAATGGGGTAACTTTTAGATGAGGTAGCTATTGTTTGTTTCGGTTTAACTCAATTGTTATGAACCTTTTCATATTAAATTGGGATACACTGTTAAAGTTGAATGAATGTTGATGCTATAGGGTTTTTACACCGGACTTAACAGAGTCTGTTAAAGTCGCTACTGAAAAACTTGTTTACACCAGCCGCTACCGCAACTGCAGCCAGTGAACAGCTGATCGCTATTAACGCGGCATGTCGGCGTAAATTAAAATTGTATAAAAAATGGATTTTTAGAGTAATATTAAAGTGAAAGATCAAAACGTAGACGTGCTTTCTGCCGTCCGACATCGAGAATGCCGAGGCACTTGCACCTCTCTCAGCTGCATCTTGGCACATCAATGTCAATCACTTTTATTGTGTCGTTGTTGGCTGATACTGGTGAGGTATAGCAATATGTGAATAAATAAAACAACATACTTAGGTAATCATAATACTTATTATTTGTTAAGAAAAAGAGGTAAGTGCCAATTTTGAATTAATCAATTATTTAGATTATATGTTTATATGAACAAATATTAACGGAATTGCATTCATTTTTACTTTTAATACTTATAAATATATATATATTATAAACTATTTCTTTTTATGTCTTTTTGTTGCAGGCAGAACATATGTATGTTGGAATCCACAAGATCAGAGTTTAACATGTATTGAAATGCACAGGAAAATTTAAATCAATTTGTTTTTAATTCAAAAAATAAATAAATAATATTAAATAAGCATTGATTTTTTAATTAGTGGGTTTATAGTTAATTTTTTCAGTACACTCGTCTGCAAAGTAGGGAAAAGCTCATGATACCCTATAATCCCCTAGGGGTGCACCACCGTCCTAATCGGCAACTCTCCTGACCCATGGGGATGCAACGCCGTGCCAATTCACCACTCGCCTGACTCTTTGGGGTGTACCGCCGTATCAATAGCCGCTCTATCTACTTAATGTTCCCCGCATGCCTTACAAAAGTACCAGCGCTGGTTACTTTTCTATTCCCCGGTGATGCGACGTCGGGCCAACTGACACCGTCCTATGACATGTCAATGTGAAATCCCTGTTACCGACCTGATAACGCGAACTGCAGGGCATAGACCATATGAATGAGTGTGCGTTCATTCTCATTCCGAGACTCATACCCAGACTTACACATAGACATACATACAGACATTCTCTGAGAACACTGGGAGCAAGCCCTGGCAATGATCTGTAGTGCGGGCGAGCAATTTGCACACAAATCCGCAGTCTCGCTCGATCCACACAAAGCAAACGGCACTGTTACTCTCAGTTTCTCTGAGACTGTAAGCGAAATGAGGACCCGAGCAAAGCCAAAGTTGCTGTTGGGCTTCTCGCCCAGAAAATGAATGTCACACTTTTTCGTTCTAGATGACCCATCTATATGGTTTTAGGTTAGTGATTTGACTATTACGCCAATTAATTATCGGCCACGAACGCGACCCAGGTGGGTCGCAGCCCTGCTCATAGGATCACGATTGGACTAAGTTGACATGGCCAAGGCCGAGACACCGTACGTGGACGAATCAAGCGATAAAACGTCTTCTTGGCGGAAAGGAGAATGACTGATTATGTACAGGTGCACAGACCCCAACATATACATTTTTGTAAACTGAAGTTTGGCGTAAGTTCCCCTTCCGGCCAAGAAAACGTGTTGTGGACTTCTTAATTTTTTGTGTTTCCGACAGTTGGCTGATAGCAGGTCACGCCGATTTATTTATTGGCAACGTATGCGTTTGCTTGCACAGGCAATGTATTTATTTATTCACTTGTTTATTTGCATATTTATTCATCAATTTATTTGCTTATTTGTTCATATTACTTGTTCATTACTGATTTACCCATTTATTCAGATATTTATTGCCGAGGCTAAATCAAAAACATTTATATTGCTATATCCGGCAATATGAATTTGCGAAATTTTATGTATTGGCATTTATGTATATCAATCAAAAACACCTCTACACGAGGTAACAATCTAGGGGCGAAAGCACATTCCAGCCTCAAAATTTCTGATAACCAATTTTGTGACGAAGGATATTCAATTAAATATACGATCAATTCCAAGTTGGTGGTGGATGAAAAGTTAATTCTTAAATATCTTATAAACTCTCGTTTTTAAATTTTCAGGAAATAACAAGAGCGTTGAAATCTGTGTACAAACCAAAGGACAAGTCTGTAATACTTGATTTGTTTTTGTTGGTTTTTTTGATATGGAGGGCGAATGGGATAGGTATTCAAAATCCGAAATATTCGTAATCTGCATATCCTTTACGAGAACATATTAAAACACATTTGGTGGATCTAGCTCTTATAGTCAATAAGCCGATAAACACTGATTAAAAGAAAACGGGGCAACTTATCGATCATTTGAAATAAACTAGCTATTGTAGTCTCTGAAATCGACGCGTTCATACAGACAGACGGATAGACGGACAGGCGGATAGACAGACAGACAGACGGACATGGCTAGATCGACTCGGCTAGTGATGCTGATCAAGAATATATATACTTTATGGGGTCAGAGATGCCTCCTCATTTCCATAAGACCATTATATCCTTATTACCCATTTTCAATGTGTTCAGGGTATAAAAAAAAGTGACTGCTTATTTTTCCAACGCAAACATCCGAATGTCTAATTTCAGATTTTAGAATATGGACACTAAACAAGGAATATCTTATAAAAACGAATTATCTCAAATATGTGGCGTATACCAAAAGTTGCGGAAACTCAATGTTTACTACATATTTAACGTATATAAAAATCGTAAATTAGCAAAATTTGCAACTAAAAACATTTTTTACATGTAACTTTTTACGTGCGTACCTAAGAACAAAAACCCCAAGGTACGCCTTCAAAATATCCTTCCAACAAAAGATAAAACATACCTGTATCTTTTATGGATTGGAAACTGTGAGGGTGTCAATTTTAGCGGATTTTAACGTTTTCCCGCCAAACCAGGGGGTTTTTTTTTACAAAAGTCGTGGAACAAAAGTTTCTTGGTTCATGATAGGGAACAAGTCCACAAAGTTCCATAAAGCCATCTCAACTCTATCATACGGGAATATTAACATAAACTTTCGGAAACACATAAAATTTGTTTTTTTATTATCAAATCCAAAAATGTAACATTTTTCCGAATCGTTTACGGCTGTTTTTCTTCGAGCTTTAACGATACCTTTCGATCGGTATATCATTCGATCCGATCGAATCATCGTAGCAAAACTTCAAAAGTTTGCGTATATATTGCTAACCGCTTTAGCACACTACGTCGAACTTCGCCCCTAGCGCAGACTACCGTCCGCAGTGATACTAGAAATAGCTGTTAACCTGTTAGGTACGAGAGACGCTCTTCTTTTTCCGATATGGCGGGGATGCCAAATATTCTAAAAGACTGCTCTCTTAATATGGGTTAGAGCAGTTGTGCGGTAAAAGAGAGTCGCGGGATACAGCTAGCAAAACAGTCTCCGGGGGGGTTGTTGACTCCTAACACCTACACCCATACTACATATGAAAATAAGAGAAATGATCGATAACCCACACCGTTTTTCTAAAATCGATAAAAATCTACAACAACTTCTAATTTTTTAAGCCTATTTCGTAGATTATGAGACCTAGAGACACAAAATTAGGTTCGAATGAATATTTTTATATTCTATAGCACTAGAAGAATCTATTGCATTAATATTCATTAAAATCGGTTATGAATCACAGATGTTATTAAAAAAAAAACGTGTGGTAAAATTTGATCAATTTGACAATTTAATGGACAGCAAGTGCTGCAATAAGAGCAAGGGATTTAAGTTTAGTTTTATAAGCTCGTGTATACCATGGGCAGATTAAGGCCATTTAGAATTATTGATAGCCCGCCCAGTTTTCTTACTATCGATATTTATCGGTTTCTTTAATCCGGTTTTTTGAGCATATCTCAAAAACTGTACGAGCTGGAAACACCAAATTTGGTTTAATATGTGCTTCGAATTTTAGAAACCTACCCCCATTCGCCCCCCAAATCAAATCAAGTACTACAAACTTGCGCTTTGGTTTGTACATAGATTTGGATGCTCTTATTAAGCACTGACAATTTCATCACGATCATACTTTTAGTTTAGAAGTTATTCAACAATTCATTTTCCAGAGTGGGGCCAAACGCAGCCGATGTGTAAAGTGCTAAGCATGCTGCCTCCGTTTGTGTGTGCTTATGTGTGACTTTGTTAATGTGTGTATGAATGCAAAGAGCTTTAAACGTATGTAACGACGGCTCGCCGCTGGGTTCAGGGTATTTCCTAGTTGGGCAAGTTCCATTCCAAGTTCCAAAGTTCCATTTTTAATTAATACTCATATTAGCTATCTACATTATAATAATTAGGTAAATCTTTAAACAAACTCTTTACAAGTACATTTCAAGGGATACATAATTGTTATTCTTACATGTAAGTCGCTCTATTGAAGTTTACAGAGGGAAATTTTTGTTAGCAGTGACTTTACAGCGTACTAAATGATGGCTGTTCATGTATATATAGGTGATATGCGTAGAGGCATAATCAAAACAGAACAAATTGGCAACATTTTGGTCTCTCTGTTTGTGGATTTTGTTGTTTTGTTTTATCTTTTTTTTTAATGTTCAATAGATGCTTCTTGTACAAACGAGGGAAATAAAAATATAATAAAAAAAACAAATGTGCAAAAGAATAAAAGCAGAAAATAAATAGTGAGTACACCTGATAGTGATCGTGGTTTAATTTACTTCGAGTTGCGAAAATCTTTTTCGTTGCTTTGTTTTGCTTTATCTTCGTTTGCACATATGTGTTTTGGTGTATGCATATTTCTCAATTCTTTTTCAATTATCACTCACCCATTTTCTGCTGCTCCGAAGGCCTTCGTAATGCAAGATAATGTTGCTAATATTTTTATAACAAAATCATGATGGTTAAATAAATATATAATATCACATACACCAGAATAATTATAGTTTCTTTTAATTATTGGTTTCGTTTGGTTGCCGTATTTGTTGTGTTTTTCATTTTGGTTCCATTAGGGTTTGTTTCAGGTTTTCTTTTCTAGCTTTAAATCTACTAACATTTTGATTTTTTTTTTTAATTAAGCACAATATCATAAAGATTTCATGGATTTGAATATGTGCCGAAGCATGACATTAATTACAAGTATAATGGGACTAATATTCCATTTAAGAAATATTAGTAAATCAAGGTTTCAGGCACTCCATAAGACAAAAATATATGATTCTCCAGCTCCTGAAGCTCCTGTAGTACATTTTTTTAAAGGGCAAAGCCAATGAAATTTTGACATGCGATCCATTACAATCAATAAACCTATATATCCACTTTTACTTCTTGGATATGGACCGAGCATATCCACAAATAGATGTTGAAATGCTCGTTCAGAAACCATTGCTTTACCTATTGGTGGTTTTAAGGTGATATTTGGGGATTTGGTTTCTTTACAAGTATCGCATTTTAGAATATATTCACGCACTTGTAAAACCATTCGAGGCCAGTAAAAAGATATACGTATCAGTTCCACGCTTTTGGCTGTACCGCCATGACCTGCTACGACGGAAATGTGTGCTCTGCTAATGATCTCCTGGGTTAATCCTTTAGGAATCCATAGCTTCCAGCAATTCTGTTAGATTAACTCACTACCGTCGTCATGATCTGTTCTAATGTAAACAAACTTTTCTATTACTATTACTTTGGCTTTTAGTTCTTTATAATCGGAATCTTCAAAACATTGAGAATTTAAATTCACGAGGGGACCTACCTCTTCAAGTGCATCAACTTCAGAATATCGTCGCGATAGCGCATCAGGTAGTATATTGTCTCGACCTCAGATTTGGTTGGCGCATTAACCATACCAAGCTGGCGTGATCAGTGATTACTTCGAACTCTTGAAGTTCTAAGTAACATCCAAAACTTCTCGATGGCTTCTAGTGCGGCTAAACACTCGCGTTCCGTTACACTGTAATTGCGTTGCGCTGTGTTAAGTTTTTGGACATATATGCTACTGGTTTTTCAATTCCCTCATCCGACATTTGAATTAGTACCGCGCTTATGCCAAAATTGCTAGCGTCGCAATGTACATCAAATTTCTTTTCCAAGTCCGGGTTTTGCAATACGGGTGCTGCAGTTAATAAATCTTTCAATTTCTCAAAAGACTGCTGCGCTGCTGATGTCCAAACAAACTTTTTCTTTGTGGACAACAGGTCTGTAATTGGAAAACTTATGTCTGCAAAATCATCCATGAATCTTCTATACCACCCTACCAAACCGAGAAAACCTCTTGATTGCTTAAGTGTCTTTGGTGTTGGCCACGTCTTAATAGATTATATTTTCTTAGGGTCGGTAGAAATACCTCCATTTCCAATCACATACCGTAACGTACTTCTGCGATTGAGAATTTGGTCTTCGCGATATTCAATGTTAAATTCGCTTTGCGAAATCGCTCAGATAATTGAATTAAAATTGCCACATGAGAATCGAAGTCTTCAGATACCACGCAAAGATACCAAACACACAGTATTTTAACTCTGCAGGAATAAGATCATCCATAAGACGACACATAGTCTGAGGAGCGTTACACAATCCGAAAGGCATTACCTTGAACTGGTATAATGGACGACTAGGCACTGTAAAGGCTGTTATCGCTTTAGACTTTTCCGTGAGTGCGATCTGCCAATAGGCGTCTCTTAGATATATTTTGGTGATATTATTCACCTGATTAAGACATAAACGACTCTTTCCTGGATTAACTACTAATATCATCAGCGAGCTCCAAGCGCTTGTCGATGTCTCGATAACTTTTAAATCCAGCATTCTATCCACTTCTTTAAACATAAGTTTCTCGACTGCTGGTGAGACTGGGTAAAACCTTTGCTTTATAGGCTTTGCGGCTCTCACATCAGTTTCATGCTCTATTAAAGGTGCTGTTCCCAGACCTTGAAGTGCAAAGTTTGGAAAAATACCTATGACTGCTTCTAAACGCTTTCGCTGTTCTTCAGATAATGGTAATTTTTTCACAATTGACTCTTTGCAGTGTTCACTATTGCGGTGGCTTCAATGGTAGATATGATTTCAGGAGCTAACTGAAAAGTCTTCCAAAAGTATATTCCCAGTATGACTCTTTTAGCAAGTGATGGGATGATAAAAAATAGTATTGGTTTCTTCATGCTCATATAAACGACTTCGACTAAAATAGAACCAGCAACTGCATGAGTTAGCCCATCAGCAGTTTTGACCCCAGAGGAAACTTTGTTAAAGTGTGGGTGTACACTCCAATTAATATTGGCCTCAGTGTTAAGTAATCCTAGCTCCGAAAATTCACCAAAAGAAATATTTGCGTACAGACGTCCGTCTGAAGCTTCATTCAAAGCCGAGGATACTAACAATTGTTGAATTTTACGTAGAGTGTTTGAGGTTGTGGTTAAGACAATTTATGTATGATTATACTCGTTCAAGATGTGAAACTAGTATATTGGGTTTGTGCAATGTCCGTCCTTCTGTCCATATGAACGCAATTTTTTTTGGCCGCTATTGAAGCTAGAGACTAGAAATTTGGAAAATTAACTCATGTACACCCGCGACAGATACAGTGTTACGGGTTTCGGGGTGCGCCCACTGGGGGCGTGGCAATTCGATTAAATATAGATTTATATATATAGATATCTCCCACACTTTTATAGCTAAATGCATAAAAGGTGTATACCGACAGATTGCTGATAGCCCCCTCTAAAGATCGCATCTAAACCTTTCTGGTTACACTCATTACCGCGCCCACAATGTCCAAAACTCGATATGTGCACAACATCAATTAAACCAGTGCAACACTTGGTACTTATTATTTGGTTTCATTAGAATAGTGTTGGATAACTGTTCAAGTAGTTTGACACATGGGAAATTAAGTGGTCAGTGACCACTGATCGGTAGATGGCGCTTAGATGCTAGGCTTTTTCCTATTCTTAGAATTTGACTTTGGCTGTTTGCGATTGTGCACTTGTCATATAACTTGAGTTGAGTTTTGCCACAACTTGATCAACGGGTAATGTGATGGTGCAGTTAATTAATTAATTAATTAACTAAATTGATTAAACAAATCAAAAATTTAAATTTACTAAATTAATTAAATAATTAGTTAATTATTCAATTATCTCTAGGATAAAGTAATAAGCTGATAATCTCCTCTAAAGATCGCACCAAAACTTATTTGGCAATGTCCACTACCGCGCCCACAATGTCCAAAACTCGATATGTGCAAACATAGCAAAAAATATTACGAGCTTGTAAACACATATCCCATGTATGACCTTCTCGGTCACAATTCCTACATAAAAATCTCTTATCTGGGTGATGGACTGCATTCTGATTTAGGTACAACTTCAGTTGCTAATATCGCATCAGTGTATAAACATTGTATGGGTCTAGCTTTTATAGTCTCCGAGATATGCTGAGAAAACCAAGTCTTAAAATTAAATTATCGATAATAATGAAACGCAGCAAGATAAAATACAAACTTGTACTGCGTATGGATTCGGAGAATCTATAGTCGTTTAGTTTAGGTTTCTAGCTTTTGTAGTTTCCGAGATCGCTGCGTTCATACAGACGGACAGACGGACGGACGGACGGACATGGCCAATTCAACTTAGTTCGTCGTGCTGATCAAGAATAGATACATAGACCTTATGGGGTCGGAGATGCTGCCTGTTACATACATTTGCACAAAACCATTATACCCTTTAACCCATTTTCAATGGGTTCAGGGTATAAAAATAAAAGATCCCGATGCCTTAAACGATCAGTAGAAATTTCCGACCGTAATCACACAGCATAAAAGAAAGATAGAGAGTAGCAGCCGACTCGCACCTAATGATGTTATTGCAGTTGCGCTTCAGCGCTAAGCTTTAGAAAATCAAAAAATGTTTTACAACCCAATGATTTCCTTACCTCATAGGAAAAATAAAAGATAATTTAAAGTTCCATTTCTAGTTAATATTCATAGTAGCTATCCACATTATAATAATTAGGTAAGTCTTTAAACAAATTCTTTACAAGCATATTTCCAGGGATACATAATTGTTATTCTTACATATAAGTCGCTCTATTAAAGTTTACAAAGGGAAATTTTTGTTAGCAGGGACAGCGTACTAAATGATGGCTGTTCATGTATATATATGTGATATGCGTACAAGTATAATCAAAACAGAACAAATTGGCAAAACTTTGGTCTCTCTGTTTGTGGATTTTGTTGTTTTGTTTTATCTTTTTGTTTTTTGTTTTTTTTTGTTTCTTTGTATGTTCAATCCATGCTTCTTGTACAAGCGAAGGAAATAAAAAAAAATAAACAAATGTGCAAAAGAATAAAAGAGTAAAAGCAAAAAAGTAATAGTGAGTACTCCTGAAAGTGATCGTGGTTTAATTTACTTCGCGTTGCGAAAATCTTTTTCGTTGCTTTGTTTTGCTTTACCTTCGTTTGCACATATGTGTTTTGGTGTATGTATATTTCTCAATTCTTTTTCAATTATCACTCACCCATTTTCTGCTGCTCCGAAGGCCTTCGTAATGCAAGATAATGTTGCTAATATTTTTATAACAAAATCATGATGGTTAAATAAATATATAATATCACATACACCAGAATAATTATAGTTTCTTTTAATTATTGGTTTCGTTTGGTTGCCGTATTTGTTGTGTTTTTCATTTTGGTTCCATTAGGGTTTGTTTCAGGTTTTCTTTTCTAGCTTTAAATCTACTAACATTTTGATTTTTTTTTTTAATTAAGCACAATATCATAAAGATTTCATGGATTTGAATATGTGCCGAAGCATGACATTAATTACAAGTATAATGGGACCAATATTCCATTTAAGAAATATTAGTAAAAGTTGTTAATGATTGCGGGGTATGAATGCATTTAAGGTAGGGATGTATACAGATGAGTAGGAAATTGGTGTTAACGAATGATGTATTTGATGATTGACGATGGGGTTACTTTTAGATGAGGTAGGTATTGTTGGTTTCAGTTTAGCACTATGGTTATGAACTTTTCATATTAAAATGGGATACACTGTTAAAGTTGAATGAATGTTGATGTTATGCATATGCATTTTTGGAAGTTATTAATGAACACTATTATTTGATTAGGTGAGGTGAATGATATACACTGAAAGGTGTTGCTGAGTCGAACTTGAGGATCAGGATACTGATAAATATGCGCCCTGATGTGACCGAGGTGTTGCGGACTCTTGGCTGCATATGTACATCCGTGCAGATGTTGACTACGCTTCAGCCTTAGTAAGCTCGTAGTGTACAAGTCGGATTGATGAAAAAAAAGGACTACTGAGATCTACGCTCCTGATATGCTTGTGAGTCTATATAATACAAATTTAATTAGTCAGGAAGCCTGAGTAAATTGCCATACAATTTATTACCCGATGGCAGGGTCACAGCAATTTGCAAATCAAAAATGCAAACGTTTCCGAACCCAGTACATAAAATTCCAAATCTTCATACTTCTTTAGTGAGAGAGGAGAGGCTAAGCGACGTTCGTTGGTCAAATTGACATTTGCGCTCTCTATTAAGCAATGTTATTGTCTATCCCTGATTCTGTTAACTTAGGCGGGTGAATTTAAAAAAGCTCGCCGTTATGAATTTAAATTCTGCCGAAACTGTTCATTACACCACAGGATAATTCTATATCTTTTGTATAGGGAATTAGACAGAAAAGAAACAGTTACGGTATCATATCCTTAGCATGGAATGTACCTTGCAGTTTTCCTTGCCTGTCTTCTAAAACGTAATAACTACTTCCGACCTTCTCCCTGACACGTGCTTTGAGCCATTGCGGACTCAGTTTAGAATTGATATTCCTTTGGAAGTTGCTCTGGAATTGGAAATTGATTTTGTGCGTAAATTGTATTGTTGTCTGTTTTGTTCGTAAATTGTATTGTTGTCTGTTTTGTTCGTGTGATTTGAAAATATTGACGCGTAACTTTTTCCGTACGATTTGTAACTGGTCATCGCGCCTTAGAACATTTTCTGATTCACTAAGCATATTTAATTTTCTTGACAAGTCATAGCAGGTAACATGCGTTGCCATATCAAAATCATATAAAGCATGGTATGGAGAACTTCTAATGCTTTGGTGATATGCATTGCGTAGTGCACAACTGACGCATTAGACTGAGGTGAATACAAAGCTGTGTACATGTGTTTAGCCCCAAGAGCAGTTAACCAGGCATTAAACTCTCCCGCTTTGAATTGCGATCCATTGTGACTAATCAAGGTTTCAGGCACTCCATAAGACAAAAATATATGATTCTCCAGCTCCTGAAGCTCCTGTAGTACATTTTTTTAAAGGGCAAAGCCAATGAAATTTTGACATGCGATCCATTACAATCAATAAACCTATATATCCACTTTTACTTCTTGGATATGGACCGAGCATATCCACAAATAGATGTTGAAATGCTCGTTCAGAAACCATTGCTTTACCCATTGGTGGTTTTAAGGTGATATTTGGGGATTTGGTTTCTTTACAAGTATCGCATTTTAGAATATATTCACCAATTCAACCATTCGAGGCCAGTAAAAAGATATACGTATCAGTTCCACGCTTTTGGCTGTACCGCCATGACCTGCTACGACGGAAATGTGTGCTCTGCTAATGATCTCCTGGGTTAATCCTTTAGGAATCCATAGCTTCCAGCAATTCTGTTAGATTAACTCACTACCGTCGTCATGATCTGTTCTAATGTAAACAAACTTTTCTATTACTATTACTTTGGCTTTTAGTTCTTTATAATCGGAATCTTCAAAACATTGAGAATTTAAATTCACGAGGGGACCTACCTCTTCAAGTGCATCAACTTCAGAATATCGTCGCGATAGCGCATCAGGTAGTATATTGTCTCGACCTCAGATTTGGTTGGCGCATTAACCATACCAAGCTGGCGTGATCAGTGATTACTTCGAACTCTTGAAGTTCTAAGTAACATCCAAAACTTCTCGATGGCTTCTAGTGCGGCTAAACACTCGCGTTCCGTTACACTGTAATTGCGTTGCGCTGTGTTAAGTTTTTGGACATATATGCTACTGGTTTTTCAATTCCCTCATCCGACATTTGAATTAGTACCGCGCTTATGCCAAAATTGCTAGCGTCGCAATGTACATCAAATTTCTTTTCCAAGTCCGGGTTTTGCAATACGGGTGCTGCAGTTAATAAATCTTTCAATTTCTCAAAAGACTGCTGCGCTGCTGATGTCCAAACAAACTTTTTCTTTGTGGACAACAGGTCTGTAATTGGAAAACTTATGTCTGCAAAATCATCCATGAATCTTCTATACCACCCTACCAAACCGAGGAAACCTCTTGATTGCTTAAGTGTCTTTGGTGTTGGCCACGTCTTAATAGATTATATTTTCTTAGGGTCGGTAGAAATACCTCCATTTCCAATCACATACCGTAACGTACTTCTGCGATTGAGAATTTGGTCTTCGCGATATTCAATGTTAAATTCGCTTTGCGAAATCGCTCAGATAATTGAATTAAAATTGCCACATGAGAATCGAAGTCTTCAGATACCACGCAAAGATACCAAACACACAGTATTTTAACTCTGCAGGAATAAGATCATCCATAAGACGACACATAGTCTGAGGAGCGTTACACAATCCGAAAGGCATTACCTTGAACTGGTATAATGGACGACTAGGCACTGTAAAGGCTGTTATCGCTTTAGACTTTTCCGTGAGTGCGATCTGCCAATAGGCGTCTCTTAGATATATTTTGGTGATATTATTCACCTCATTAATTTTCCTCGCATCCAGACATAAACGAATCTTTCCTGGTTTAACTACTAATATCATCGGCGAGCTCCAAGCGCTTGTCGATGTCTCGATAACTTTTAAATCCAGCATTCTATCCACTTCTTTAAACATAAGTTTCTCGACTGCTGGTGAGACTGGGTAAAACCTTTGCTTTATAGGCTTTGCGGCTCTCACATCAGTTGCATGCTCTATTAAAGGTGCTGTTCCCAGACCTTGAAGTGCAAAGTTTGGAAAAATACCTATGACTGCTTCTAAACGCTTTCGCTGTTCTACAGATAATGGTAATTTTTTCACAATTGACTCCTTGCAGTGTTCACTATTGCGGTGGCTTCAATGGTAGATATGATTTCAGGAGCTAACTGAAAAGTCTTCCAAAAGTATATTCCCAGTATGACTCTTTTAGCAAGTGATGGGATGATAAAAAATAGTATTGGTTTCTTCATGCTCATATAAACGACTTCGACTAAAATAGAACCAGCAACTGCATGAGTTAGCCCATCAGCAGTTTTGACCCCAGAGGAAACTTTGTTAAAGTGTGGGTGTACACTCCAATTAATATTGGCCTCAGTGTCAAGTAATCCTAGCTCCGAAAATTCACCAAAAGAAATATTTGCGTACAGACGTCCGTCTGAAGCTTCATTCAAAGCCGAGGATACTAACAATGGTCGAGTTTTACGTATCTTATACCAAAACTTACGCATACGCAGCGTAGAGTGTTTGAGGTTGTGGTTAAGACAATTTATGTATGATTATACTCGTTCACGATGTGAAACTAGTATATTGGGTTTGTGCAATGTCCCTCCTTCTGTCCATATGAACGCAATTTTTTTTGGCCGCTATTGAAGCTAGAGACTAGAAATTTGGAAAATATACTCATGTACACCCGCGACAGATACAGTGTTACGGGTTTCGGGGTGCGCCCACTGGGGGCGTGGCAATTCGATTAAATATAGATTTATATATATAGATAGCTCCCACACTTTTATAGCTAAATGCATAAAAGGTGTATACCGACAGATTGCTGATAGCCCCCTCTAAAGATCGCATCTAAACCTTTCTGGTTACACTCATTACCGCGCCCACAATGTCCAAAACTCGATATGTGCACAACATCAATTAAACCAGTGCAACACTTGGTACTTATTATTTGGTTTCATAAGAATAGTGTTGGATAACTGTTCAAGTAGTTTGACACATGGGAAATTAAGTGGTCAGTGACCACTGATCGGTAGATGGCGCTTAGATGCTAGGCTTTTTCCTATTCTTAGAATTTGACTTTGGCTGTTTGCGATTGTGCACTTGTCATATAACTTGAGTTGAGTTTTGCCACAACTTGATCAACGGGTAGTGTGATGGTGCAGTTAATTAATTAATTAATTAACTAAATTGATTAAACAAATCAAAAATTTAAATTTACTAAATTAATTAAATAATTAGTTAATTATTCAATTATCTCTAGGATAAAGTAATAAGCTGATAATCTCTTCTAAAGATCGCACCAAAACTTATTTGGAAATGCCCACTACCGCGCCCACAATGTCCAAAACTCGATATGTGCAAACATAGCAAAAAATATTACGAGCTTGTAAACACATATCCCATGTATGACCTTCTCGGTCACAATTCCTACATAAAAATCTCTTATCTGGGTGATGGACTGCATTCTGATTGAGGTACAACTTCAGTTGCTAATATCGCATCAGTGTCCTCCAGAATGGCCGCCTCATGTTTATATGTTTTTTGGCCCGCAAAACTTCGCGATTTTTGCTTGCACTGTTCTTCCTTTTGTAAATTTTCACACATCTGAACGAGCTAACGCAAACGTGCAATTGACGTTACATATAACAATGCCTACAATACTAAATTTCTCCTCAATTGTTGTATTAACCGATACTCATCTAATCATGTCTTCCGTTAATGCGCGAAGTCTATATAAAAACTCCTGCACGGTTGGACCTTTTGCTGATCCATCGAACTTAAGAATCCAACTCTGGACAATTTGAGTAGCTCTCTCTGGTCTGATATCCACAAATGGGTTTGAACTTTAGTTCGGTCTCCTAGATTCGCTATCGATGGCTGAATTTTGGGTAAGCCTCGTTGCTATATTCGTACTGATTGGGTTACTTTGCAATTGTAATGCGTATCATATTTGCTCTATAAGCTCATCCAATCTAGAAAATATATAATCATAATCAATTACCGGTTGCATATGAGATCTCTCAGATCCAGTTGAAAGAGTTTGTCGAGGAGGCTGTCTGCGAATATGCTTCTTTCTAACAGATCTTGCTCCTGCTACGGAAACTGCTCCTAATGTCTCCTTAATAAGAGTTCTACTAACCTCTTTTGTATTGGATACTGCATTGGTATTGGGTTGTTCTTGTCTGATTTTTGACTGTTTTCTGTATTATGTATTTTTGGAGAAGCAAATTTGTGAATCCTTCGAATTACGGCTTAGTACTAGTGCTTGAAACTCTCGGATATGACACAATCTTTTGCACGTCGGGCACTCCTTGTTTCCTTCTTCATAGTTTGTGATACATGATTTATGATACTTATGCTCGGATCTGGTTATTACTATGCCTTCAGACATTTCCTTCAAACAAATGCTACACTCTGGTACGCATTCATCCTGCTGCTGAAGTTCTTCCTGATTATTCGTATTGATTTATTTATGTATATATTGTTATATATATATATATATATATATATATATATATATATATATATTATACATTTATCTGAATACCTCATCCACTAAGAGAGAATAACCATAGCACGCTGTCAGTGATGGAAAAGAAAAATAATAGTACTAGTGCTTGAAACTCTCGGATATGACACAATCTTTTGCACGTCGGGCACTCCTTGTTTCCTTCTTCATAGTTTGTGATACATGATTTATGATACTTATGCTCGGATCTGGTTATTACTATGCCTTCAGACATTTCCTTCAAACAAATGCTACACTCTGGTACGCATTCATCCTGCTGCTGAAGTTCTTCCTGATTATTCGTATTGATTTATTTATGTATATATTGTTATATATATATATATATATATATATATATATATATATATATTATACATTTATCTGAATACCTCATCCACTAAGAGAGAATAACCATAGCACGCTGTCAGTGATGGAAAAGAAAAATAATGTTGGCATACTGTTTCTAATAAGAAATCAAAGAATTCTTGCTGCGCCGTAGGATCCTGTCTCGGTGATTGTATTCCCCAAAAAATGGATTTTTCCTATCGCTATCAGCATTCAATATTGATTAAAATACTGTTGAAATCCTATTCAGAAAATTAACATAGGATTTGCTGTTTTTTTTTTTAAATTTGTTTTTGGTCAATTGATCTCCGCTTCCTAAATGCAAGTCAATACAACGGTCGCATTTCTCGATATTAGAATCAAGAATCGAAATTCCAGTTCTTTTGGTGACATTTGTCCACGTACGAATCAAGATCCGAAATAAAGATTTATCTTGTTTGCAATCATATAATCAGGGTAACTTAAGGTAAGCGTTTCGAATTTAAATCCAAGAGTTTCTGATTGTATTTTGTTAATCAAGAATGAAAGATATAGACAAAGAAAAAAATGAGAAACAAGTAAGATGGCTCTAGGCGGGCGCCCCCGACTAGAAGATACCCTGAATCCAGCGGCGAGCTGTCGTTACATACATTTAAAGCTCTTTGCATTAATACACACATTCACAAAGTCACACATACACACACACAAACGCACGCACTAATCTGCGCACTTTACACATCGGCTGCGCTTGGCCCCACTATGGAAAATAAATTCTTGAATAACTTTTAAACTAGAGTATGATCGCTATGAAACTTTCAGTGTTTAATAAGAGCATCCAAATATATGTACAAACCAAAGTGCAAGTCTGTCGTATTTGATTTGCGTTTTTTTTATATGGGGGCGAAAGGGGGAGGTATCCAAAATCCGAAATATTTATAATCTGCGTATCCTTTACGACCACATAATAAATTGTAGAAATTTCCAACCGTAATCACACAGAATAAAAGAAAGATAGAGAGTAGCAGCCGACTCGCTCCTAATGATATTATTGCAGTTGCGCTTCAGCGCTAAGCTTTAGAAAATCAAAAAATTGTTTACAACCCAATGATTACCCTTTCCATACCTCATGGGAAAAATAAAAGATAATTTAAAGTTCCATTTCTAGTTAATATTCATAGTAGCTATCCACATTATAATAATTAGGTAAGTCTTTAAACAAATTCTTTACAAGTATATTTCCAGGGATACATAATTGTTATTCTTACATATAAGTCGCTCTATTAAAGTTAAAGCGTACTAAATGATGGCTGTTCATGTATATATATGTGATATGCGTACAATCAAAACAGAACAAATTGGCAAAACTTTGGTCTCTCTGTTTGTGGATTTTGTTGTTTTGTTTTATCTTATTTTATTTTTTTTTTTGTTTCTTTGCATGATCAATCCATGCTTCTTGTACAAACGAAGGAAATAAAAAAAAATAAACAAATGTGCAAAAGAATAAAAGAGTAAAATCAAAAAATTAATACTCCTGAAAGTGATCGTGGTTTAATTTACTTCGCGTTGCGAAAATCTTTTTCGTTGCTTTGTTTTGCTTTACCTTCGTTTGCACATATGTGTTTTGGTGTATGTATATTTCTCAATTCTTTTTCAATTATCACTCACCCATTTTCTGCTGCTCCGAAGGCCTTCGTAATGCAAGACAAGGTTGCTAATATTTTTATAACAAAATCATGATGGTTAAATAAATATATAATATCACATACACCAGAATAATTATAGTTTCTTTTAATTATTGGTTTCGGTGTGTTGCCGTATTTGTTGTGTTTTTCGTTTTGCTTCAATTAGGGTTTGTTTCAGGCTTTCTTTTCTAGCATTAAAAAAAACTAACATAACAGTATTTTGTACACCCTGAACCCATTGAAAATGGGTAAAAAGGGTATACTATTTTTTTGCAAATGTATGTAACAGTCAAAAGGAGGCATCTCCGACCCCATAAAGTAAATACATTCTTGATCAGCAACACTAGCCGAGTCGAGTATGCCCTGCCCGTCTGTATGTCCGTCTGTCCGTCGGTCCGTACGTACGTCTGTCTGTATGAACGCGTAGATTTTAGAGACCACAAGGGCTAGAGGGCTGAGCTTGGACTTTTTAGATTCGTATATACCATACGCAGATCAAGTTTATTTCAAATGATCAATAACTTGTCCCGTTTTATTATAATCAGTGTTTATCAGTTTTTTTACCTGGTTCTTTGAGCATATCTCAAAAACTATAAGAGCTAGAGCCACCCCATTCGGCCCCCATATCAAAAAATCAACATCAAAATCAAATCAAGTACTACAGACTTCTGCATTGGGTTGTATACAGATTTCAATGCTCTTGTTATGTCCTGAAAATTGCATAACTATCCTATTCTTAGTTTAAAAGTTATTTAAGGATTAACTCTCCGAATTGGGGGCCAAGCGCAGCTGCTTGAGCATATCTCATAAACTATAAGAGCCAGAGCCACTAAATTTTGTTTACTAGGCTACAATGGGCAATTTATAAATGTTCTACAGTAGAATAAAAATGCATTAAAACAAATTTCATCCAAATCGGTTCAGAATCACAGAAGTTAAGTCTAAGAAAATGTATTTGTATATTGGCTAAACCACGTGGTGGCAAGCTCCAAGCACAGACGGTTTCTGCATGCGTGTGCACACATACATATATGTATGCATATTCTTTTTCGAATTCTCAAGCATTTTCATTTTATTTTATTTTTAAACGTAACACAGTTATTGGTCCAAGTGTAACTTAATGCTAGGACATCGGCGATTTGAAATATTCTGGATCAACAAAATGAGGAAAATTTGGTATGTGGCATGCACACTCTCAAAAAGCTTTCACAGATCGACTTCAACCAACATTTGAAAGATCAAGTTTGCTATTTTGTAAAAATTTTTTAAGAATTTTTACAACTTCGGCATACTAAACTTTGTCTGCAAACCATCCGTCCGTCTGTATGAACGCGTCGATCTCGGAAACTATAAGAACTAGAGACTTAAACTTTTTGGCAATAGACTCGTCAATGGCACGCGCAGATCAAGTTTATTTCAAATGATCGATTACCCACACCGTTTTTCCAAAATCGATAAAAATCTACAACAACCTCTAATTTTTTAAGCTGATTTCGCAGATTATGAGACCTAGAGACACAAAATTTGGTTCGAATGAATATTTTTATATACTATGGCACTAGAAAAGTCCATTGCATTAATATGCGTCAAAATCGGTGAAGAATCACAGAAGTTATTAAGAAAACGTGTGGTAAAATTTGATCAGTCCAATTATCAGCAAGTGCGGCAATAAGAGATAGGGATTTAAGTTTAGTTTTATAAGTTCGTGTTTACCATAGGTAGATTCGGGCTATTTAAAATTATCGATAACCCACCCCGTTTTCTTACTATCGATATTTATTGTTTTTTTTTATCCGGTTTTTTGAGCATATCTCAAAAACTATAAGAGCTAGAAACACCAAATTTGGTTTGGTTGTGCACGTTAAGAATACGCAGATACAACAGATATTTTGAATTTTGGATACCTTTCCCCATTCGCGCCCCATATCAAGAAAACGCAAATCAAATACTACAGACTTGGGCTTTGGTTTGTACATAGATTTGGATGCTCTTATTAATCACTGCAAATTTCATAAATTTCGATCATACTCTTAGTTTAGAAGTTATTCAAATTATTCAATGTGTAAAGTGCGCACCTTGATACACATACACATGTGTGTATGAATGTAAAGAGCTTTAAATGTATATAACGACAGCTCGCCGCTGGGTTCAGGGTATCTCATAGTCGGGGCACCCGACTATATACCCGATTTCAATATGTAAGTATAATGGGACTAATGTTCCATTTAAGAAATATTAGTAAAAATTGCAGATGTTGACTACGCTTCAGCCTTAGTAACTGCTTTCGTGTTGTCTTGAGTGCTCGTCTAGCTGGTTTAGTCCACAAGTCGGATTGATGAAAAAAAATGACTACTGAGCTCTACGCTCCTGATATGCTTGTGAGCCTATATAATACAAATTTAATTAGTCAGGAAGCCTGAGTATAATACCATAAATGTTATTACCCGATGTCAGGGTCACAGCAATTTGCAAATCAAAAATGCAAACGTTTGCAAGCCCAGTACATAAAAATTCCAAATCTTCAAACTTCATTAGTGATACCAGATAAAATAAGAACACATGTCATTTAATTTAATCCTTTAAAATAAGACCAAAAATACACTAATTAGATTACGATTTTTAAGTCTCTTTTTCCACTTTGGATAGCTAAGTGCATAAGTGACCTCAGGTCAGTTCAAATAGAAAGAATGCAAACAGATATCGAATTTCGGGAACTAGGCTTCAAGAAAAAGAGAGAGAGAGAGAGAAGGAGCGGCTAAGCGACGTTCGTTTTTGTCAAATTGACATTTGCGCTATGTCTGTTATTCTGTTAATTTAGGCGGGTGAATTTAAAAAAGCTCACCGTTATGAATTTAAATTCTGTCGAAACTGTTCACAAACTGTTCGTACAAACCATTAACATACCCCCGCCTCTTTTCGTACTTTTATTGGAGGTGGTATTTTTTCTTTTTAATTAATTGTTTATATTTTGCAAGCTTTCGTTCGAGCTAGATTATTAAATTATTGCATTTGAATTTTAAATGCCCACCAATCATTAAGTCCACAAGATGGCATCTAACGGACAAATTTTTAACATAAGGCCAAAAATGTTTATATATTAAATTTCAAATTCAGTGAAACCAAAAATAATGTTTCATTAAGCGTAAGGGGGAAAATCAACGAGGTCATTGAATTGGTCGGCCGTGAGTTACAATTTAAGGGTAATTGGCATACAAATCGAAATTACCCATTTCAGGAAGGGCGGGTATGTCGTGGCCGATAAAACCAGGCCTGTCAACTCGTGCGTTCGATTGTGTTTATGTATGTATGTGTTGCATTTGACTATCGCGCTATTTATTTATCAGCTACAAATGCGATCCTGGTGGGGAAATTTATCGAGGGGAGCAGCCCTGTGTTTGTTTCCAACAGGTGGCCAACAACTGGTAACGCCGAAAATTTAATTTTTAGTCCCTATTTTCCACAGTACTGAGGCCCAATATTCTGGAAGCGCACTGTTCATCTAAATCCGTCTACACACAGCCTGCATTTCAGTGAAGCGGCACTCATCCATTATTTTAATTGGACTACCTTCCGCTCATCTCTCCGCGTCTTACCAAAACCGACAAACTGAGAGAGTGTGTTCCAGCTAAAGCCGACGCCACAACAGTCTGCAGAGGTCCCTGCCGCCACAGAAGCCAAAAAGCCCTCCTATTTATTTAATTACTTATTGCCTATTTATTCCCTTATTTATTGCGTATTTATTTATATATTTATTAATTTATTTATTCAATTCTTCATATCATTTACATTGCTAAATCCGGCATTCGGATTTTGCCAAATTTGCCTACATTGTAGGCATGTGTACACATACACATATCAAATTCTGGCTGCCGGTGCGAGGCAGAAGTAGCTGAAATATATTACAACCCCCACCTCTTTTTACTTTTATTGGAGCTCCGATAGGTTCGGAAAGGGAGTGAGGGAACATTTTCAACAGTATATCTGCGCCGTGCCCTATTTATAGTGGCATAAATCAAATTTTCTTAGTTCATATTTGGTAAGACTTGGCTCCTGCTCGATCCTTAAACCAATAAAATGAAATTTTAAACGCCCGCCCAACAATTAAGTACTGCCATATAGCGGCCAAAACTGTTAATATAACAAAAGGCAACAAAATGTTTATTTATTAAAATTCAATTTGTGAGCGAAACAAAAATGATGTGTGAGTAAGCGTAAGTGAGGGAGAATCACCGAGGCCAAGGAATAAGTCGGCCGTCAGTTCTAATTAAAGGGCAATAAGGTTCAAATTTAAATAGCCCGTTGTAGGAAGGGCGGGTACTTCGTGGCCGATAACACCGTGCCTGCCAACTCGTCCGATCATTGGTGTTAATTACGTGTTGTAATTACGTTCGTATGTAGTGTACCATCTTTGTACCACCCCTAGAAATGCTAAGCTAGCTGGGGTTGCACTTTCCAGTTACCCAAAAATAACAATACTTATATGGTCACACTTTAAACACAACTCACGGGGGTGGAATATTTAAAGGTCCTGCGCATAACATATGCACAAGACTGTGTTTATCTAGTGAAAATTAAGTTAAATATATTCAAATATTAAAGAAACGATTGATAGTCCGGAATAAAAGATTTCTTAAATGGGAAACTATCCCACTTCTATAGCTTAACAATATTTTGAAAGTGTACAATGAATTTACCAAATTGTCAATTCCTTAAAGTGTTTTACTTCGTTTTTATAGCTCTAAAATATAATTATGTATGGGCTAAGAGCTCCACCTTTGAAAACAATGGGTATGTGAAACATATACACGTGTATTCCTTTGCATATATGGATATTTAAATAAGGATTCCTCCTTTTTTAGCTTATGTGAAAAGTGTAAAAACATATCTTCATTTTTATTTATTTATACAATATAATAATCAAACTCAACCAATCTAAATATCATCGTTTAAAATTGGCTGAGTTATTTACACCTTGCTGTCAGCTCTGCTGCGAACATCGTAGCAGTGAAAGCAAATGCTTTCGACAGTTAAAGCAAAGTGACAGTAATAACTAAAAGAACCGAAAATGTGTTATCGGCTATGCTAGGAAGATCATCGCAGCCTAACGCAAAGCAACAGCAAAACCAAAAAATGCGAATTTCGACTATTGCTGTGTTGTGGATATTGCTGTAGCACCTACATATCTGTACGTATAGCTACGTATGGGCAGAATTATTTTTGTGTACACATACATACATATGTATATTGTATATGTAAAATCGACGAAAGCCGAAAAAATTCCACAGAAATTAAACTTAACGAAATAATAAGTGAAAAACAACCAATCAGTTAATAATTTATATGTTATATGTAAAGAAATAGAATTTTATAAGTATGCAATGACGAAAGGAATAATATCAGTAATTAGTATTATACATTTATCACATTTTAAAAATATTTGCAAGTCAAGATATTCGTTTTTTTTGCGAAGCCATTGTTAAGACAATTTGCATCCGAACTCGATTAATTTCCATATGTAATAAATTTCATATCATAGCAACAGCAAAGCTAAAATAACTATGCAAACCAAAACAAGTAAGATGGCTCTAGTCGGGGCTCCCCGACTAGAAGATACCCTGAACCCAGCGGTGAGCTGTCGTTACATACGTTTAAAGCTCTTTGCATTCATACACACATTCACAAAGTCACACATACACATAAACACACGAACTAACTGCGCGCTTTACACATCGGCTGCGCTTGGCCCCACTATGGAAAATAAATTCTTGAATAACTTCTAAACTAACAGTATGATCGCTATTACACTTTCAGTGTTAAATAAGAGCATCCAAATCTATGTACAAGCCAAAGCGCAAGTCTGTAGTATTTGATTTGCTTTTTTTTTTTTATATGGGTGTCGAAAGGTATCCGAATTACGAAATATTTATAATATTATATCCTTTAGGAGCACATAAAAAAATTAATAAATTTACTGGCTCTAGTTTTTATAGTCTCCGAGATATGCCAAGAAAACCAAGTCTTAAAATCGATTTCTATCGATAACAATGAAACGGAACAGAATATCGAACAAAAATGATAAACTTGTACTGCGTAGTCGTTTAGTTTAGGTTTCTAGCTTTTGTAGTTTTCGAGATAACTGCGTTTATACAGACGGACGGACGAACAGACGGACATGGCTAATTCAACTCAGTTCGTCGTGCTGATCAAGTATATATATACTTCATGGGGTCGGAGATGCTTCCTTCTGCCTGTTACATACATTTGCACTAAACCATTATACCCTTTTTACCCATTTTTAATGGGTTTAGGGTATAAATAGAAAAAATTGCTTCGTAGCAGCTTAGTGGTGCTACAATAGCACGTACACTCAATTTTGACGACCAAAGCGAGTGAGACGGCTGAAAGCGCGAGCTAAACTCAGAACCTCTTGAGCGAAATAGTGCTGTCCTGTGCAGACCCACTGCTTAGCATTGAGATCTAGTCTCGCTAACTCTGCATGGTGTTGCTTAGAATTCAGGTAGAACCCCGAGCATCTGTATGTATGCATTTGCACACAAGCCGAGCATCGCTATAGCAACAAAATGTATGTATGAATGTGTGTACGCACAAGCAACAAGCTCTTAAAATCAAATTTTTAAATTTTCGGCCGCATGACTCTTCTTTTAAATGAGGACCAAATATATTTAAAGGGTTTGCCACTTCAGCAAGATCTCTTAGAATTTTCATCATTGATTGATGGTGAGCGTACCCAAGCGTTAGTATGTTTGCAAAAACAGTTTCTCGGGACGAGCGTACACGCACACTCACTCATTTTTGTTCATGTATAAGCATGTTTGAATGTGCTTGTAATTTGTTTACGTTTTGTTTGCCACCGAAGCAATTTTCAAATATTTGATTTATAGTAATTATATAAGGACATTGAAGATTTCGAATATTTTTTATATATGTACATAAACATAAACTGATATTCTTAAGGGGCTGCAGTGCAAGTGCAATCTGGCGTAGGTTACAATTGTCAACAGTCATAGAGCAATTTATTTTGTCGGCTTACTGCTGATCCACGCCATTATTAAATTTTCGTCTGCGCCCACGATTTTCCGCATATAACATCGTAAAGGCGGCCCAGAAAACACAAGTTCATACAAAAATGCTTATACAAGTTAAAGGCGAAGTTGACCGAAAATGCATGCACACGAGCCCATGAAATCACGGACCCGATGCACGCACTTTTGCCACTTGCTCTGCGTCAGCGCATTCTACCAAACGGCGCAACCGTGAGTGCGCACCATGGAATAGGACACTTTAGCCAACCTACAACGTAAGTGACAGCAACAACAACAGCGGCTGCAGCGACAACGGCAGTAGCAGAGTTTTAGCTTCAGCATAATTTTTCTTGACCATTGTAATTCAGATCTAAAATAGCACGACAAATAAACGGATTTCTTTAATATACCATTTAAGGAAAGAATTCCTTAATTGGCGCCCGAGCAGGGACCGGTGAAAGAAAAGGATAACGCGTCGCGAAACTCAAGTCCCTCAAAAAGAGCCACAATGCGCATAAGTAATTAAAAATGTTTTCGATAAAGTGCCTCAAAACGAGACATAGCGCGAGTGCGATTTTGTAAAAGACTACCTTTACCGCATCTGATCTTAAACTTTCACCTGTCGATACCGCCGACATTCTCTGTAGTATCCGTTCGCAAAGAACCACGAATCGAAGTGTCACCAAGGAACCCCAGTCACCTGCCGCACCACTGTTGTCGCAGGACAAGAAGGAAAAATTGCAAAGGAACATCGTGGAAGATTCGTCGGAATGTTAATTGTATTGTAAGCATAGTGTTTAATAAAAAATATAGAGCATAAGAGAAAATAAATAAAGAAACATCGAATCAGAAAAAAAAATTAAAAAATAATAATATAAGTTTTATACGAACGAAAAAAATATAGAATATAAAACTTTTATTTTGCACACAGCATAAGACATTGCCAATCGGTGCAAAAAATTTTATATATTATTATCATCCAACAGTTGAAAACAATTATTTTTTAATTTTTATATTTGTCTATTTAGAATTTATATATTACCTTTTAATTGCGACAATAATCAACGATTTTTCTTAACTTAATCTTTTTTAATTCAACCATTCTCCACGAATTTTATTTTTTAAGAACCTTTTCATAAAGCTTAAGAATTATTACTCTACTATTTTAAATATCTCACAGCCTCTTATCAAAAGTATTTAGGGAATTAACATTCATTCTCGGTCAAACATAAAAAAGAAAGAAAACGTGATTAAGTTAAAAATAAGTGGTCCCTGAAGTTATATTCGTGCAGTCCGAGTTAGACGTCCGATAGTTAAAATAATCATGCAATAAGAATTGGCCGAAGGTTTCGCCTCCCTTAGCATTGGGGTAGGCACACAGAACCGCCACTTACCATCCAGCACTTCGGGGGTCAGATGACCAGCTACCAGTACGCCCATTGCTAGCTCAGAGCTTTGGGATGTTATAGTAAGCTTAATCAAAGAAACTCTTGACGGAGGAGATTTGATAAGGCGGGCTATAGACAACACCGATAGCCTAGATATTTTATCCGATATCCCAATTGCCAGGCCAAATCCCGAAAGTGACCAAGAAAAAGTTCCGGATATAACACGATTAATTAGGGAGTTCTCAGGGGACAGGACTACATTTAGTTTCTGGAGGAAGAATGTAGAGCGAATAATGGATATTTACGAAGGGCAAGAACATACCTACAAATACTACCTAAACACTTTAGCTGTACGAAATAAAATAGTCGGCGAAGCTGATTTAGTATTTGTACAACACTCCTAGGAACTGGAGGGCAATATCTAAGTGTCTGACGTTGCATTATGCTGACAAGAGAGACCTTAATACTCAACCAGATCAGTTCGCAGGACGAATCTCCAGAAACTGCGAGAGCCCTGACTTAAAATTATCGGGATAAAGCTTTGGACACCTTTGTACGCGGGCTTAACGGCGATTTACCCCGTTTACTAGCCATCAAAGAACCAAGAAACTTAAGTCATGCAGTTAATTTAAGCGGATTGGTAGAGAACCAAGAGCATAGAAATGCATTTGTCCCGAAGTTCAGACAACAAGCTCCGTCCTTACCACCTAGACATCCCCAAGGTCAGGTAATGTCAAGACAGCAAGGACCCAGACCAGTACATAACATGGCTGGGCAAGCTAGAAACTTTGACCCTAGGTTGTACTATCCACCGCAAGTCCGAGCAGACGTGGGTTATAACCCACAAGGCACATGGTCTTTTCCAATGTACCAACAACAGGTATCTCATCCCATGCAGCAACAATATGATGTACCACAACAGTCCGCACCGTATAGACAAAACTTTCCAGCGCCACCGCACCCATAGGCCCAGAAACCTGAACCTAGACCGACACCCATGGGCATTTATCAGTCCATTAACACAAAACACACAAAACAATGACTTGACTGGAAAATGACCACCGGCCGCGACGTACACAGGGCCCCCTCAGAAATTCCTAAGACAATTCCACATCGCCGCCGGCGGCATGGAGTTGACGACGGATGGAACCGAAACGGAAGCACCTTATTCTACTTATTCTACTACCTTATTCGAACAACATGACTACTTCGAAGACGTAGAACAAGAAAGAGCTACGGAATTGATCAGTCAGTACCAAGATGACAACGATCAAGAATACGCACCCGTATCAGTCGATGCCTCAGACGTCTATTTTTAAGACTAAACAGTTCCTCGTTGCCATATTTTAAATGCATAGCGGGGAACGGTAGTACACATAGATTTTTAATTGATACAGGATCCAATCAAAATTACATTCAGTCCGGATTGGTCCAAAACCCCAAACTTAACGAACAACCTGTTTTCGCAAACTCCGTCGGTGGGCAAACTAAAGTTACCCATCATACTCGCCTTAACCTTTTTGGTTTAAGAGACGTACCAATTAAATTTTTCCTCTTACCCACATTAACAACCTATCACGGCATTCTGGGTAACGATACTTTAAAACAGTTGAATGCAGTCATAGACGTTAAAAACGACGTTTCGTTAAATGGAAATTACCGCATTAACATAAAGCAAATAGAAACGCAAGCGGTTAATGTCATAAAAATTAGCACAGAACACATGTCCGAAACACAGAAAAAATGTGTCATCAATTAACCGAAACGCATGAGGAAGTATTCGCTGACCCTGACATGAAACTCACTTATACCACTAAGGTAGAAGGTGAATTCAATTTACAGAATTCCCCATCAATATTTCATAGGGCTTTAGATGATATTCTATGGGATCACATCGGTAAGATATGCTATGTATATATAGACGATATCATCGTCTTTAGTCAGTCCGAAGAAGAACACGGTGAACACCTAGAAAAAGTCTGCACGACCTTAGGTAAAGCTAATATGAAAATCCAAATCGACAAATCCGAGTTTTTCAAGACCGAAGTTGGGCTTCACTTTATCGAAAAATGGTATTTAGACCAATAGCGAAGTGAAAGCCATTGAGGCATTCCCCGTGCCTAAAATGTTGAAAGATCTACGATCTTTTCTGGGTTTCTCGAGTTATTACCGTAGATTCATACGAGACTACGCCAAAATATCCAAACCCCTTACTACCCTCCTTAAAGGAGAAAACGGGAGACTGTCAAAAAAAGTATCGGGTAGAATAAGAATTATAGTAGATAATGAGGCCTTGGACTCATTCAATAAAATTAAACGAACGCTAGCCTCATAAGACGGGATCTTAGCATACCCTAACTTTAAACATTTAACGAATTTTGCCATTGGAGCAGTACTCGAGCAGAATGGTTGACCGTTTACTTTCATTTCGCGCACCCTTTCGAAAGCCGAAGAAAATTATGTTTAAGAACCAAGATTTGTTACTAACTGCAGACGAAGAGTCTTATGAATTCAGTATACCTTCCCCATCTTATCACAGACATTCAATAAAGAAAATCAGATAGAAATTTTAAAGAAAAGACTTGATCCGAAAATTGTGAACGGTTTGCTTACCGCGGAAGGTATTATGGGTAAGATACAAAACATATTTCCCCTATATTTCAGTTCTTATTAAGTCAGATACATTCAGAAACAGGTAGTAGACGTGACAGACGAATACGAACGAAACAATATACTAGTGAATGAACATACCAGAGCTCATAGGAACCCCATAGAAAACAAGATACAGATCTTAAGTCGATTTTTTTTCCCAAGTATGAAAAAGAAAATAGAAGCTTTTACAAAAGCATGTGAAACATCCAAAGAAATTAAATACGATAGACAACCAACACAGGGAGAAATACAGACAACACCTTCCTACCTTGGTCAGATCATACACATCATTTGTTCATAGCACAAAAGGACTTAGCACTCACTACCATAGACAAATTTTCAAAATATGCCCAAATTAAGATACTTAAATCAAAGGCAGCTGGAGACCTAAAACACCCGTTGCATGAAATCAGGATAGCTGTCGGTATGCCGAAATTATTCGTCATGGATAATGAAAAAGCTTTAAGCGCGTCACCCATAAAATTTCTGCTGCAAAATCAGCTAAAGGCCACAATCTACACGACGCTGCCATATACATCTACTAGTAGTGGACAGTTTGAAAGATTTCATTCAACATTAACCGAAATTATGAGATGTATAAAAAAAGACGAGGGTATTACAAACTTTGAATAATAAATTTTCAAAGCGGTACAGATATATAATCAATCAGTGCACTCTACAGTGAAAGCGAAACCAATAGCAATTTTTTCGGTAACTAAAATATAAGAGATCCCCAATAATTAGAATTGGACAGGCAAAGAAATAGAGAACAAATGATCACAAAACAAGAAAAAGATCTGACTTACCACAACACAAAGAAGAAGCAATTAAAGAGTTATAACGTCGGGGATACGGTGTACGTAAAAATAGATAAAAGATTATGTTCATAACTCACTCCTAAGTACAGAAGAGAGATAGTATCCGAAAATGGGAATACTACTATTAAGACAAATGGGGTAGGACAGTTCACAAAAATAATATAAAAACATAATACTATTTTACAGGTTATTCCTGCTAACATACTTCGGGTTGGCAACAATATTAGATTATTCACATTCACAACTCATTCCAATAAAAATGGGTTCTGCAGCAGTGCAAAACGGCACTTTCAAAATAACTCATGTATTCGATATTGACGAATACGAAAAAGTTTTCGGGACACTGGAGGATACCTTGCATACGACAAACACCTCGCACCAGCTATTCCCATTGCTAGAATACGAGATCGAAAAATTGCAAAATGATCTACGTAGGCTCAAACCCTCTCAAAGAGCGGCAAGAGCAATAAACGCGTTGGGAACAGCCTGGAAATGGTTGGCCGGCTCGCCGGACCACAGCGATCACGAAGTTCTAGTAACCAAAATGAATGAGCAACTAGAGAATAATAATAAACAAGTTGTTATAAATAAGCTTATACAAAATAAAATTAACGAGATAACCGGAGTCACTATCGGGATAATTAAATTAGATAAAGAAAAGAGAAATTTTAATGAAGAAAAAATTACAATATATATATAACAAATCTAGTTCATGCAATAGATTGGCCAAAGACAAATACAGTAAATTCAGTTATATTGTCGGAATAAGAAGTAAAAACAGTAAAAACAATTTGCACAAATTAAAATAGCAACAAATGGAAGGAGCATGCTCTACATAATTAACATACCATTAATTGCGAGCGATGTATGTACTGCTATGTTATTAAAACCCATTCAGAAATCAAATATAATAAACAAAATAAAACATCAGAATATTGTAAAATGTGGGCAAATAATATATGCAATAAAAGACTTGCGAATCCCATAACGATAAGATCATTTGTAATAGAAATAATCTTATCGATTTAAGTAACGATACTTGTATAACTCCACTCTTAAGAAGCCAAGCTCCAAATTGCAAGATAATTAATAGCCAACATGTACCACACTACGAAGAACTATTCGGCGGAACAATCTTTCTCAACGACTTCGATTGCAAGATGGAAATCGATAAAGAGGAAATGGAACTCAGAGGAACATACCTTATACAGTCCAAAACTCGACCGTGACCTTCGAAGATGAGGTGTACGAAGCAAAGGAAATAATCTTCGCAGAGGCAACACCACCCCTATTCCAAGTTATTGCGGGGAAACACAGAGTTGACGAGGTTTTATCACTACAGATGCTGAAGGAAGTCAACATCAATAACACTCAAATATTGGATACTCTGGAGAACTACAACAGCATTACAACAGCAATTAATTTCACACTATCTGGAATTCTACTGGCACTAATGATTGGGATTGTTGGATACATCATCCACATCATATCACTGGAAAAGTTGTGGAAGCAGAAGCAATTGCGGAGGCGAACGTAGTTCCAAACCAAAGACGTTTTTACATCGCGTCCGAGGACGTACGCGTTTAAAGGGGGAGGAGTTAAGGACGAAGTTGACCAAAAATGCATGCACACGAGCCCATGTAATCACGGACCCGATGCATGCACTTTTGCCACTTGCGCTCCGTCAGCGCATTCTACCAAACGGCGCAACCGTGGGAGCGCACCATGGAATAGGACACCTTAGCCAAGCTACAACGGAAGCGACAGCAACAACAACAGCGGCAACAGCGACAACAGCGGCAACAACGACAACAGCGGCAGCGGCTGCAGCGACAGCGACAGCGGCAGTAACAGAGTTTTAGCTTTATCATAATTTGTCTTGACCATTGTAATTTAGTTCTAAAATAGCACGAAAAATAAACGGGCTTTTTTAAAAGACCATTAAAGGAAAGAATTCCTTAATTTACATTATCAAAAATAAGTGAGCCGAATGCTCGGCCCGAGAAACTGTTTTTGCAAACATATTTACGCTTGGGTACACTCACCATTCGTGAATGATGAAAATTTTAAGAGATCTTGTGGCAAACCCTTTAAATATATTTAGTCCTCTTTTGAAAGAGATTTTGAGAGCTTGTTGCTTGTACGTACACACATTCAAACATACATTTCGTTGCCATAGCGATGCTCGGCTTGTGTGCAAATGCATACATACAGATGCCCGGGGTTCTACCAGAATTCTAAGCAACACCATGCAAAATGAGAGAGACTAGATCTCAATGCTAAGCAGTGGGTCTGCACAGGACAGCACTATTTCGCTCAAGAGGTTCTGAGTTTAGCTTGCGCTTTCAGCGGTCTCACTCGCTTTGGTCGTTAAAATTGAGTGCAAGTGCTAGGTGTGGTTCCAAGAGTACAGAAATTTTTGCAACCACTTTTTTTGTCGATTTGACGACTCTATGTATTGTATGCTTAGTGGTAACACACAGGCAGCAAATATTTTAGTGCTTTTTCTAATATGCTGGCAGTTTTTCGAAAGTTAGTAAAAATACGAACGAGCATATATATCTTTATACTATATAAATCTGTTTGTCCCCATTGGTGATGGTGATTGGCATTCAACTCAGGGTTTAAACCGTAAGAGTTAGAAAGCTGAAATCTTCACAGTAGTTCCGTCTTGGTATACAAGTGAGTACTAAGACGGGATTTTTGAAAATTTTATCCCCATGCCCGAAAAATGGTTTTTCATCCGATCAGATTCATACTTAATTTCAAAGAGCTATATACAAATTCAACAATGACTTTATACCATTTTTTTTTTTTTTAATTTTACACACCTGTGCAGAAAATGTATTATTGAGTATTATTTTCGAGCGATTAACTTCTAACTCATTTTCAAAATTTCAAAATATTAACAACGTGTTGTTTAAATTTTGGAAAAAAAAACTCATTTTCAAAAGTTCACATAACAAAAATATTAACATAATTATTATATTATTATTTTTATTATTATATTATTATAATAATTTTAAAATTTTAGAAAGTCGTTCTGCACATTCCGAAAGTCAACTATAAGAATTATAATCTGAAAGAAAAGACTCACTTCATCCATACACTAGCCTGGCCTGGGATTCTAACCGGACAAAATGTACATTTGCTATGTCTATATTGGGCTTTGATTTTTTTGACTCATTAAAATTCTCAACGAGTTCAAGCTCCGAACGGTTGGCAAGGTGTTTGTGAACTCAAAGTCGATATCAAAGCCTGTTGATAATAGAAAAAGTTGTGATAAGAACATCCTCAGGGCGTATCACCGCACGCCGAGAAATGTTAGAGTACTATATATAATTACAACAAGTAAGATGGCTCTCTGTTTGTACTGATGCTATGCGAACTTGTCCATCCCGCGCTGTTTGGACGTCAATGATCTTTCCTTTCGTTTTCGTCGCATATGAATACCACCAGTTTTGATTGGGTCGACCCGTGCATGCCACTTTGTTCTGTGCGGCAAGTTCGGTAGATATTCCCGAATCCATCCTTTCCAAAACGTTTGCATCATTTGTTGTCTTATATGCTATTGTTTTCGTAATTGCTGAAGTTTGTACTACATTCGGGCATCCAATTAGAAAGTGATTTGGAGTTAGTGCTTCAGCTTCAGAATGATCATTTGGAACATGAGTTAAAGGTCGAGAATTTCTAAAATGTTCTGCTTCCTTTAACAAACCCTGCAGTGTCTTAACCTATGGCACTTTTTCTTTAGTGTAAATGCCAAAACTCCTTTCACACTGCACACCATGCGCTACCATGCACCGTTAGCAGCTGGATATACAGGTGTATTAAATACCCACTCAATGCCACATCGCCCGCTTTCCATTGTCACCGCATTCACAGCCTCAATCCACTGGTTTTTGCTAACACCAACAAAATTGGTATCTCGGTCACTCCTGATCCTTATTGGCACACCTCTCTGAGAGCAAAAGTTCTTTTGTCAGTTTAAAATGTATAGCTCTAACGATCATACAGGTGAATAATGCTACCCAGCTTTTGTCACTGCGCCTTCCAATGGCGAAGTAATTCAGACCCGTGTATTTAAAAGGTCTTACAAAAGGTGAGACTCGATCTACAGGAAGTTGTCCCATCAATTGCGGTTTTTGAGCTGCTTTACGAATTTTGCATACTTGACAGGTAGACTTAACCTTATTTGCTAGACTGCGAACAGACGGTACCCAAAACTTTTGTCTTAAACTGCAAATTATGGTGACCATGTTTTGGGGCTTATACTACTCATGGTAACACTATGCGATCAGCAATTGTCAACTTTTCTTCTTTTGGTAATATTATTGTCAATACGTCCCGACATACGAACAATACCCTTACTATCGATTTCAGGCGTAAGACTTGATATTGTGCAGAAAGTCAAAATGGGCTGGCCATTCTTAAGTTGCCTAATTTCGTGGCTAAAACATGTTCGCTGAACTAATCGGCATGGCAATATTTCGGAGCTGTTGAAAAATTGTACTTTCCATTAGTCTTGTCCTTGAACAACTTACTAGCTCGACGAACCCAACAAACAACTCTCAGAAGTTTTTCATAACTGGAATATTTTTCCAATAAGACGAGCGTTGTGTCTTTCATCATTGAGTGTATAAATTAATTTGTTCATGCTCTCTTATATCCCCAGACAGTATAGGCCACTCCTGGCATTCCATACGCAAAACGAGAGTCCTTTTATCCACTTTTCTGATTTTACTTTCGAAAACATACGTATTGCGACGTCGGTAGGATTTTGCGCTCCAGGAACCCGTTTCCATTGTGAAGTATCCGAGCAATACTGGATCTCGGCCACACGATGAGCAACATATTGCTGATAACGACGGCTATCGGATTAAATCCAATTGATGACAGTTTTTTAATCAGACCATCAATATGTTTTGTTCGGGCTGATTTCGTGGTTGCTTTTTATAGCGTTTTTAAGACGAACTCCCAATACGGCGGCTTGCAGTTGGAGACTTGCAACAGACAACGTCTTTATAGTACTACAGTTCGCTTTTCCATGACAAAAATAATTGATACTTCCTCCAGGTATTTTAGTCTCTAGTGGGTTACGGTGGCTAAGGCTTCTTGGCTGGAATCTACCAAAATGTGCAACTATTGTTCTCAGGGTTGAGAAATTGCATAGCATCTGGGAATGGTTTCGTTTTTTATTTCGTCAATTTTGTCATTCCAAACATACCAATCATACCAAATTTTATGAAGGTGTTGCAAACGTATCAGAGCTGTACTATAATTGTCTGGAGTTTCGATATTTTCTTGCTTCTATATAAGTCCAGTTTCAAACCAATTGCCTAACTTTGTTGTTGTCTCTTTCAAAATAGTTTCGGCTCTCTTATCTATGTCGGATAGTGTTCTTAGGTTTGATTCCAAAATGGTCCATGTTAAAAAATCCGTTTATTACATCCTGAATTCCAGCTGTTTGATCCTTTCCCTGTTCAACATGACATACAATTTTCTTATGTTTAAGTTCGTTTGATTCAAATAATATTCAGCCTAACTTGGTTTTGTGTGCCGAAAAGCTGTCGTTCAAGTTACAAATTTCAATTGGCCTTATTAAATTGTCATGTGGCATTCCTATTAGCATTTTAGGAAAGGTGTTTTTATAATTTTCGATTGCCAAATTATTGAGTTGCGGATAATGCAATAATGCAATCCAGTTAAGTTCAGACTTTGACTTGGCATTTGTAATTTGTTAATTGTTTTTACATTTATTATACAGTGGTTCGTATTTTCGGCAGATCTTGCTCTAATTTCCAAATTTATTTGTTGAGACATTACACTTGTTAATTTATCGCCGATCCATTTCAATGTCATTAAGTTTTGTGCTCCTTTTATGCCTAACATTCCAACGACTTCTTTAAAAAGTGTTTTTTGAGAGAGCTCACTTTGCATTACTGTTATGCTAATGATATTTTCCGTTTTCAATATTGAATGACTGTTTTTAAACATGAAGTCAACGGTTGAGTAACTCTTGTCATGAGTTTATCTGGTATTCTCGACTTTGAGAGAAATTTTGTACACAGTGCCCGTGACGTAGGCAGCTAAAGCATAAATGATCTTTCTTAATGATGTCCCATCTTTCCGGTACAGTTTTGTTGCGGAAAACATCGCACTGGAACAGCCTGTGATCCTTTTAACAGAGCATGCATGTTCCAGAAGAATCCTGTTTTTCATACATGGTCAATGTCAATTTCTATTGGTTTTTTTTATCCTGTGTGTTATTTGATGGCGGCATTGCCAATATATTTCCCAGAGCCAAGGAACGAAGCTGGCAACATCCTGAAGCCAGTCGGAAAATTGTCTTTCCATAAAATACTTTGCCCAACCGTCTCTTTTAGTCATTGACAACTTAAGGACTAGTTCATCTATTAATGAACCACTAATGGCTTTTTGCAGACGAGACTGATTTTCGAAATTGGTATAGCTCTAGGCACGTGTAGTCTCCAAAGAGGCTACCTGAAACATTGACCACTGCTCTGGTTTCCAGAGAATGACAGCAAGTCTAGTAGTTTCCGAACATTCGGCTGATATTTTTATGTGACGAAAAATGTGTCGTCGATGTTGATAATGGTGGCGGACTATAAGGCTGCTGTAACGGTAAAGACGGTGCTGCTCTATGATGTTGTGGTATATACGGCGGCGGCATTACTGAATAATGTGGAATATGTGACCTCGTCTAAGTGTCAACGTGGTGCTGGGTTAGCAAGTGTATTTTGGGGCAAGTGTATATCAAACAAAAACACCTCTACACGAGATAACGATCTATTTTTGTATAATTTGGAATTGCTCATATATTAAATTGAATATGCTTCAACACAAAATTGTATATCAGAAATTTTGGAGCTGGAATGGGCTTTCGCCCCTAGATCGTTACCTCGTGTAGAGGTGTTTTTGTTTGATATCAGAAATATTTTGGATGACTCTTGACAGTTTTACTTTTTCAAAAGGTGTTTTGTTCCGATATTTATTAATATACCCCAGTACCATGATCAAGAGTCGACCCCATATTACTTGGCTAATAACAAAACTAGAGTATATTGTCCTGACCCCTAATATTAGCTAATCGCTGACATTCGCCAAACATTTCTTCCATACATTTCTCCGAAAACTATCGTTCAATTATTTTGAGTATGGAACTTGGAACCAGTATTAGAGAATAAAGAAAAGTATCGACATTCACATTTTATATCGATAAGCTTTTTATATGGGAAGACGCCATTCTCAATAAAATACAATAACATGTATTTTTCAGTAAGAATTTATAATTTTTAATTCCGTCAACTGATTTTGATTAATTTTTCATTTGATTTCATCTTTTGGTAAACATACAAAATCAGCTGTTCCATAGTAAATAAAAACAAAGCTGCAGAGTGGCCAGTCCGCTATAAGTTACCTGGTAGCACTATACATAATAAACATAAAATATAGAGCAAAGACAATTATAACTTCATCTTGACATTTTTTTTTATAAAATTAAACATTGTATTAGCAAAAAAAAAAACAATTAGAATGCTTGTTTACGTTTTGCGGCACAACCTTAAATCAAAGTCAGCTGTCCGTGTCAAATTTCAAACAGAATACATGTTTGAGTAAATCAAAATCCATTCCATCAACTAATTAATAATTTTTCAAAGTGAATCAAAATCAGTTGACGCAATCCGTAAGTACAGTTATGCACAAAGAAACAGATCAATTAATTTAAATTAATTATTACTCGCATTGTCAAAAAACAAATAATAAAAACTGACTGGCAACACTGGTTATTTTTTCAACGTAAACGTCTGAACGTCTATCTTAAAACTATGTACACCAAACAAGGAATATCTTGCAAAAATGAATTATCCCAGATATGTGGCATATACCAAAAGATACGGAAACTCAATGCCAACAACGTTTTCTTTTAAATTATCAAAATGTGCAATTAAAATTTTTTTCACCTGTAACTTTTTACCTGCGTATTTACCGTTCAAGCAATATATAGAACATGCATGTATCTTCTATGGTTTGGAAACTGTCGGGTTGTCGATTTTTAGCGGATTTAAGTGCTTTCCCGCCAAAAGTCGTAGAACAAAAGTTTCTTGGTTCATAGTAGGGAACAAGCTCACAAAGTTCCATAAAGCCATCTCAACGCTATTATACGCGAAAATTTGTACCGAAATTAACATAAAATTTCCGGAAACTCACAAAAAATGTATTTTCTTAATAACAATTGCACGAGTAATCGGATTAGAATAAGTGAGATACCATTCGACGCTTATTCGAAACACAAATTTTCAGATGCCTGCCGAATCGTTTACAGCTATATATCTCATGAACCAGATGAGCTATCACATGTTGAGCTATGTTTTTCATCTAGTTTTAACAATACCTTTCGATCGCTATATCACTCGATCTCGGACTATCGTAGCAAAAGGAAAAGTTCGCGTATATATTGCTAGCCGCTTTTGCATTTGCATACGTCGTGATTCGCCATTAGTGCAGACTTCCGTCCACAGAATTATTATATTTTGACATTAACTTACTAGCACCTGTTTGGTTTGCTACTTCTTCTTTCGATGGCTGTGCTTGGCTAGCACACATGTTCACTGATGATAGAAGTCGGTTATTTTCTTTTAAAGATTCTTAATACTTATTTTCCAAGTTACGAAGTCTTTCTTGAAGGTACTCCATTTCGTTGTTCTGAACAATTGTTTCTTCCAGATCACATTCCTTATCTGATGATTCCGACTTATTTTATTCGTGTCCAAAACGTATTGACGGCTTTCCTTTCCTATATTTCAATACAGCAGCCGGCGCAAGACAGATATGCGGGAATATTTCCAATACAAGCGGAGGCGCTAGATAAATATACTCAAAATATTCCCAAGCTTGGCGTCTCTTTTTGTCGCGTCAATTTTCAATACAAAATGGCGACGGCAGCGAAATATTGATAATAACAAATTTTCTGATTCTCAACGTGTGAAGCCGACATAACAAAACAATCGTGAAAATGATAACTTCGTTTAACAATTACTATTTGACAAAGCCTTAAAAGCTCAAAGTTATGATTACGATGACGTTTTTTTTTATCTGCAAGAACAATTCTTAATATTTAAATGGTTAAGGTTAAAGTTTTTCACACGCAACACAAGAATGGGCATACAGAGAGCAAACCCAAGCAATGTTCCGAAGTGGGAACGAGCACGTTATAAATACAAGTAAGATGGCTCTAGTCGGGTGTGCACGACTAGGTGATACCCTGAACCTACCGGCGAGGCATTTCCGTTTCTGTTTTTGGTCGGGGGCGATGGGGGCGTTTTAGTGAGCGAGGCTGGGTTGTCAAGGTCGCAATTTTTGAAGGAGGTAACCCACAATCTACATACCACATTTGGTGACTCTAGCTTGGAAATATTCATATCGATTTTCGATTTGAGGTGGATCTACATGTTATCGATTTGCCAGTCTAACAGTGGGCGTGGCACAAAAATCTCAACACTTTCTATAAAGTAGATAACTACAACCATATATCCAAAGTTTCAAGTCTCTATTCAATGGCGCCGAAAAAAGTTGCGTTCATCCGTACAGACGGATGGGCGGACAGACGGGCGGAGATAAAAACGGGTATAATATTCAAAAGGCCCCACTGTGCCTCGTTTAAGATAATAATCCTTGAAATCGATAAAGAGATGACTGCGATATTACCATTTCAGTAAACGGGCCATACTTCATATTTTTAAATTCACTTATAAAAGTCATGGGTTAAGCAGGCCATCCACATGCGAGCCATACTCGCCCATCTATTAGTAGCCGCTAGTCCCGCACTGTCAATATGAAAGAATACTGCAGAAAATGGCTAACTGTCTGAATGTATCAATTATAAAGAGCATCAGTGGAAGTTCTGTAGTGATTTGAAAGTTATTGCCATGTTATCAAGATGGCAAGGTGGATATTATTTTCATCAAACGAAAACCCAGCCTGGACTTCATACGGAAAGTCACTGCACACATTTTGGACAACAACAATACTGTGGATTATATTGAAAACGTCCAAAATCGGATAAAACTATTGAAAAACAAGTAAGACCATTGCAGTCTGTAGAAACTGACAGCGCAATTCTTGTTCACGATCTTAATTATTATTGTTATTTTGGGAAAATGTAGACATTTTTAATTTGTATTCTCTATTTTTAGAGGAGGTCGTCAGAAAACTGCTTACTAAATTTTGTGACTCTAGCTCTAAAATTGAGGGAGATATGGATTTTCGTTGCTTACCCGCCCCAAGATATATGGATTTTATCGAAATTTTTTGAGTATCTTTAAAGGGGGTGACCACCAGGTCTTGGCTAAAGTTTTTTCATCCGATATTTAAAGGGGTGACCAGTAATCTACCATACCAAGTTGGGAACTCTAGCTCTAAAACTGTGAAAGATATAGGTTTTGGCGATTAGTGGGGGCGTGATGGCTGGGGGGCGTTCAAGTGGGCGTGGCCGGAATATTAAGGTCTCAATTTTTGGGGGAGGTCACCAGCAATCTATACACATGACTCTGTTGGACTAAAAAAAGACCGGAGAGCTTAAGTTCTGCAAGCTTTAATATCCCAAAAACAACTAAACTCTATGAACAGAATTTCTTATAACATAAGCTAGCCTGGCTCCCTGAACTTGCTGGCGCCATGCCTCGTGCATGATGTCATATATCGGCCGGCAGCGTACGCAACTCTGTTGCCGTTCAATGCCCGCAAAAGATGCTGACGGTGCATTACAACACGCCAATCACTCTGTTGCCGGGTAATCGTGTTAACTCCTCCCTCACTTAACTGAAGGACGTCCTCGGACTTCTTCAAGTCCTCAATGAGAGCCAGGCTGTCTTGTTGGCCTCGAGTCTTCTGACGCTTCTTGCAGAATCTGAAAAAGGTGTAGCAAAAGGATAGCCACGCTCATTACAGATATTGGCGGTCCGTTTTATCAATCCCTTCTCGATTTCGCCAATGTAGCCTTTGCAAGTACGGTGGGCTTAATATCTCCTGGTGGGCTATTATATTAACCAGTGTTGAAACTGCTGGGCCAGGAGACTTGTTCATATAACTCTTAAGGTTACGGTACAAAGAACCATTCAACAAGAACTCTTCGTCTAACGAAAGGAGAAACGTTTCGGTAACAAGTGTTCCTTCGTTGTCACTAGTCGTGATCACAGCGGACTCTTCATTGATGATGATGACGTCGTCATCGATGACCGTGAATGACTCAATATGGCTGGGCCTAGAGGTACAATGGGCTGTGCCACCAGAGTGTAGCTGTTGAGTGCACGTCGTGTATGGTGTGCGTAACATTGCAATTTCCAATTGGTAATATTTTATTACCGCAGTCAGCTATGACGGTTTCGTTGTCAAAGTTGAGGATGGTGTTATTGTGTTGTACAGGGTATATAAGTAATTTCTTACATTTTAAATTTGGCTTAGGGTATTTGATTAGGAAATTTAAAAAGTTATCATTTAATCGAACTTTGATTTGGGCTACTTCCATCAAATCAATAATGGTTATGTTCGTAGAACGCTAATTGGTTATGTTTTGTAAATCAGTGGAGTGTAATATTACTGTGTTAATAATTTCAATCTTTCTGAGTGTAACTAATAGCATTAAAGTTTCGAGTTCCGAAATCAATATCCTATTTCTAGAAAGCAATGTTTCATATAAGTGTTCTGTATTTATTCTATTATTCTTTGAATTTTTTTATCAGATTGTTCACTGCGTCTGTTAACCTATTCAACTGCTCTTGCGTTTTTGTATTAGTGTGTACCTGTATATTTTCAAATTCAATGAGCTCCTGTTCTGTCAGCTTTAATCTTTCAAGATCATCAAAGTACTGAGTCCCAGCTACTACTTTTAAAACTGTGCCTAACATGTTAATACTCCTGGCGTGTCGATGATGGATGTTGTTGTCCGGAGCGTTCTAGTGTATGTCCGAATCCAGTATCTATCTCATATGCGATTGAGGAAAATGATTCCTCAACTTCTCCGTTTCGCTTATCATTTCCGCGTACATTGTTAAGTTAGTCGAGTGCTTTAAATATTGGAAGTCTTTCAAAATTGTCGTTTCGTCATCCATAACTGGGATGTAGTCCGCGTTCGAGTAGTCAGTCAGCTTAGCCGTTGTCATCGTGACAAGAATTAGTATTGCCAGATCCTGAGATGAACCACCCTCCCTTTAATTAAGACTGTGGTCCCCAAGTTCGCATCTACGTTTCCTTATTGTACAAAGGTGTTAGTTTATTTCCTAGTCTCTTGTTTGATTTGACAAGAATTTTGTCTTCTACTTAGATATTTCTGTTTTGTCTTACTTCTTTTAACTTTTACATTTGGATGTTTTGTGCTTTGAGGACTCTACTTCTTATTTCTGCGTCAAGCTCTGGGGGAGATGAATGGATAATATCGAAAGGGGTATGTCTGTAAATGAGTGGATTGTCCTGTTGTATTCTAGGGTTGCCTGAAGTATCAATTCGACAGAGTCATTGATACTTCTTTCAGCTTTCAGACACGGTGCGATTTCGACAAGAGTACTGTAAAATCTCTCTACTTGTCCGTTGTAGGTTCTCTGAAGCGGAGGTGTGTTTACAATTTGAATATAAAATCGATTATTTAAAAGTGATTTTAAAGTTTCAGATTTTATAGAATGTAATCGAAAAAACACCTGTACACGAGGTAACAATCTAGGGGCAAAATCACATTCCAGCCATAACATTTCTAATATAAAATTTTGTGACGAATGATATTCAATTAATTATATGAACAATTCCAAATTATAACAAGTAAGATGGCTCTAGTCGGTGTGCCCGACTAGCAGATACCCTGAACCCAGCGGCGAGCTGTCGATACATACATATAAGCCACTTTGCATTCATAGGATCGTTTTGAAATTTTCAGGACAAAATGAAATCTGTGAACAAATTAAAGCGCAAGTGTGTAATACTTCATTTTCGATTTTGATATTTTTTTGATATGGGGAGCGAATGGGGGGAGGTATCCAAAATCCAAAATATTCAAAATCTGCGTATCCTTTACAAATTTAGTGGCTCTAGCTCTTATAGTTTTTGAAATATGCTGGGTCTAAAACCCGATAAACACTGATAATAAGAAAATGGGGCATGTCATCGATCATTTGAAATAAACTTGATCTGCGTATGGTATTTACGAACTTAAAAAGTCCAAGTTCAGCTCTTTAGATTTTGTAGTCTCTGATATCGACGCGCTCATGAGACAGACGCACAGACAGGCAGAAGGACAGATGGACGGACAGACAGATGAACAGGGCTTAATCAACTAGGCTAGTGATGTTGATCAAGAATATATATACTTTATGGAGTCGGAGATTCCTTCTTCTCCCTGTTGCATACATTTGCACAAAACCACCCTTTTTACGCATTTTCAGTGGGTTCAGGGTATACAAAAATAGTTGGGCATTCGGCACATCGCAAAAAGTTATTTTTGGGATTACAGAAGCTGGAGCTTTTTGCGTAAAAAGCCGAAGGCCCTACTATTTTTTTTATAATTTGGAATTGATCATATATTTAATTGAAAATCCTTCGTTACAAAATTTAATATCAGAAATTTTGTGGCTGGAATGTGCGTTCGCCCCTTGATTGTTACCTCGTGTAGAGGTGTTTTTGTTTGATATCAGAAATTTGTTGGATGACGTTTGACAGTTTTACTTTGTCAAAATGTGTTTAGTTTTAATTTTTAATAATATACGCCATTACCATGATCAAGAGTCGATCCCATATTACTTGGCTAATAACAAAAGCTGAACGCTGCTTGATATCCACTTCTTCCATACATTTCTCCGAAAACTATCGTTCAAATATTTTGAGGATGGAACTTCGAACAAGTATAAGAAACTGAAGAAAAGTATCGACATTCACTTTTTATATCGATAAGCATTTTAAGAAGGCACCATTCTCAATTAAAGAGTTATATGGTAATGCGCGTGCTATAACATGTATTTTTACTAAGAATTTTAAATTGATAATTCCGTCAACTGGTTTTGATTAAATTTGTATTTGATTTGAAACTTTGGTAAACAAACACAATTTACTGTTCCATACAAAACAAGGCGACAGAGTGGTCTGTCCGCTATCAGAAAGATATCTGGTAGCACAGATATTCAAAGTGAAATAAGATCCGATGTTGATCCGATTTAACAAATATTATAAAATATACAGCAAAGAAAATGTATAACTTTATTTTAAATATTTTCATATACAATTTAAATTTGTATTAGTAAAATAAACCATTGAAACGTTGGTTTACGTTTTGCGGCATAGCCTGAAATCAAAGTCAGCTGTTCGCGGCGAATTTTAAACAGAATAGATGTTTGACGAAATCAATATTCTTTCTGTCAACTGATCTCAACTTTTTTAAAGTGAATCAAAATTAGTTGATGCAATCCGTATATATAGTTATGCACAAAGAAACACCTCAATTGATTTAAACTAATAATTGTCCGCACACATAACACAAAAAAAAAAAAAAAAAACTGACTGGCAAACGCAAACGTTTAAATGTCTAATTTAAGATTTTAGGATATGTACGCTAAGCATGGAATATCTTGCGAAAACCCAGATATGTGGCATATACGAAAAGTTGCGGATACTCAATGCCTACATACATATTATTATCATCGATCTCGTAGACGCTGTTTTCTATTAAATTATTAATATGTGCAATTCAAAACTTCTTTTTAAATTAAATTAATTTAAATTAAATTTTTACCTACGTTTTTAAGCACAAAAACGCCAAGGTCTGCCAAAAATGTATGCCTCTTAAAAATACCTTTCAAACAATATATATAGGATTTATCTTTTAGGGTTTGGAAACTGTGGGGGTGCCAATTTTAGTGGATTTTAGGGTTTTCCCGCCAAACTAATGGGGCTTTCCAACAGTCGTAGAACAAACGTTTCTTGGTTCATGGTAGGGAACAAGCCCGTAAATTTCCATAAAGCCATCTCAACGCTATCATTCGCGAAAATGTATCCAGAAATTAACATCACCTTTCGGAAACAGACATAAAATTGATTTTCTTAATAACTATTGAACGAGTTATCGGATTTCAATAAGTTCGAAACAATTTTAAACAATTTTAAGATGCCTCAACGATATATGTAAAGCCCCAACGGCCCCATCAGCTCCAAAAATGTAAATTTTTCCTGAATCGTTTACAGCTATAAATCTCATAAGCCTGATAAGCTATCACATGTTGGGCTATGATTTTTCCTTTAGTTTTCCTTTAGCTAAACTTTAAAAGATATATATATATTGCTAGCCGCTTTTGCACACTACGTTCTGCTTCGCCCCTAGTGCATACTACCGTCCGCAGTGATCGCAATATATTGTCTTAGTGTTTTTATAGAAGTTTATAAGCTGTAAGATTGCTGATTGTATGTCTGATATTGTTCTTAAGACAATGTGTTAGACAATATTAAAATTTTTCTATGCAGGTAAGGAAATATTTGTTGTCAATTGAAAATATATCAATATGTAATATTTAGCCTACATGTAACGGAATAGTTGTTTCTCCAAGTGCCTGTTTCTGAGGGTGACGATATTATTCGCGCTCTGATAAATTTTGCAATTGGCAACAACTTCGTTTGCTAGTTGAGTCATCTTGAATTTTGCAATTTGCAACGACTTCGTTTGCTAGTTGTCATCTTAAGAAAAACAAGTTAGATGGCTCTATTCGGGTGTCCCCGACTAGAAGATACCCTGAACGCAGTGGCGAACTGTCATTACATACATTTAAAGCTCTTTGCATTTATACACACATTCACAAAGTCACACATACTCACAAACGCACGCACCAAGTCGCGCACTTTACACATCGGCTACGTTTGGCCACAATAAAATTAATTCTTGAATAACTTCTAAGCTAAGAGTATGATCGCTATGAAACTTTCAGTGCTTAATAAGAGCATCCGAATCTATGTACAAACCAAAGCGCAAGTCTGTAGTACTTGTTTTGCGTTTTTTTTACATGGGGGGCGAATGTGTGTAGGTCCCCAAAATTCAAAATATTTGTAATATGCCTATCCTTAACGAGCACATATTTAATTTTATGGCTCTTGCTCTTATAGTTTCTGGGATATTCTCAAAAAACCGGATCAAAAAACCGTTAAATATCGATAACATGTAAACGGGGCGGGTTAGCGATAATTTTAAATAGTATTAATCTGCCTATGGTATACATGAACTTAAAAAACTAAACTTTAATCCCTAGCTCTTAATGGATTGTCAAATTGGTCAAATTTTACCACACTTTTTCTTTAATAACTTCTGTGTTTCCTAACCGATTTTGATGAATCTTAATGCGATAGATTCTTCTGCTATATGCTATAGAATATATAAATATTCATTCAAACCATATATAATTTTCATGTCTCTAGGTCTCATAACCTACGAAATAAGCTTAAAAAATTAGAGGCTGTTTTAGATTTTTAACGATTTTAGGAAAACAGTGTGGTTTATCGGTCATTTGAAATAAACTTGATCTGCGTGCCATGGACGAGTCTATAGCCGGAAAGTTGAAGTCTCTAGCTCTTATAGTTTCCGAGATCGACGCGTTCATACAGACGGACGGACGGACGGACAGACAGACGGACATGGCTAGATCATCTCGGCTGTTGACCCTGATCAAGAATATATATACTTTAAAGGGTCGGCGATGCGTCCTTCTGCCTGTTACATACATTTGCACAAAACCATTATACCCTTTTTACCCATTTTCAATGGGTTCAGGGTATACAAATAATCTAGAACCATCTGTTTTACATTTTCCTGAGCGGCCTATGGGCTCTATTATGTTCTGTGTAACTATTTGTTTCTGTTCGTTTTTGTTTAATGTTGTTGTCTGGTATGTTCCTACTAGTTTATGTTGAACAAATGATAATATTGGCAGTTCACAGAAAATTGCGCTTACTACATCTTTCTTGACAACGTTACATACCCTCTCAATTAGCTTTTCTCTTTCTGAGAAATGTATGAGGTGTCGATTTTTTTTACTTTTTTTCGATCCGAGGCAGCTCTGCTTTCTTCTTTTATTATTTTAAAAGCATTTAACAGCTTAATGAGTTGATTCAACAGTGTAAGTGAGTGATAACTCGCTATGTATAGTGGCAATATCTGACTAAAGAGTGACTGTTTTGTCATGATAACGCATAATCGACGTAATTCTATTTCCCTGGCCTGTAAAATATTTGAGCATTGTGTTCGTCAATGAAAGTTGTGCCTAAAAAATTAACCTGCTCGTATTCTGTAACTTTGATCATTTTGTTGATGTTGTGAGGTTTGTCTAAAACGTGATAAATTGTCTATGTCAATAAGTCTAGTTTTTGAGAAGGTCCATTAGTAGGTCCTTGTCGCATATTAAAATGTGGATTTTTCCCATGTGGGGTTCTCCTGTCGAGATTCTATTTTTAGCTTGTTGTCTTTGTTCATTTCTTTGGTCCCTTTCTTCTACACTCCTAGCATAATTACTGACAAATATGTAGCGCTCGTGATTAGATTCGACCTCATGAGCTAAAGCCAAAGCAGAAGGAAGATCTTTCGGTCTTGCTGAGAACAGGACGTTGCTTAATGATTTCTTAGTTCCTGAAATGAATACGCGTAAAGCGTCCATTCTATACTTTTTGTTGTCGTAGGTCATGATCGTTTTGTTTGTTAGTAGCGTGAGTTTTTTCTCTACTTCAAATTAGCGAAGTCTGGTGAAGATTTTACAATGTCTAAGGTTTCGCTGCACGGAACACTTATTCGAATTTTCGACAATAATATTGCCAAGCGCTGGTTTAATTCCTGTATTTGTGAATTAAAACTCTTCTTCTGCACGGAGAGTGCACTATTTACTGATGCTTCTTTTAATGCCTGAGACATTGTCATATTTAATTATTTTTGTTTACTTTGTAGCACTTCGCACTTCAAGTAAATCTATTATCTATTATCTATTATTATTGCTCATATAAGTCTTTTGGTTCTTCTAATATATTAAAAAAAATTTTTTTTACACAAAGATTTGGAATTTTTGCAATATAAAATGTATAAGGTATAAAGCGATCTACTTACACACTCTTATTTAATTCTTATAAACTGCTTATGTTGTTTTTGTGGCTGAAGTTTTTATTCTGTCGCTACCATCGGTGGTGACTTTGGTGATGTTTCTGCAGTTATTGTTGTTGTTGGAATTTCGTTTATTCCGTTGCTGACGCCGGTGATGACGTTTTATGTTGCTTTTGTTATTGTTGGAATTTGGTCTTCTGCTGCTGCCGTCGGTGGCGACGTTGTATGCAGCTCCAATTGATTTGAGTTGACTTGGGTTGCGATATTTTTCCGTTTGGCGCTAATTACGAAGTTAGTGGGTAAGATTGTTTTACTAACAACTGATTATTAACACTGTGCTCTGTTGCACTAATACTTGTAAAAGACCGGAGAGCTTAAGTACTGAAAGCTTTAATATCCCAAAATCAACTAAACTCTAAGAACAGAATTTCTTATAACATAAGCTAGCCCAGCTCCCTGAACTTACTGATGCCGTGCCGGGCAGCGTCAGCAAGTCTGATGCGTGTTGGGCTTGCGATTCACTCTGTTGCCGGGTGATCGTGTTAACTTATACATATCAATCAAAAATTTGTATATAAAAAGTAAGAAAATTGCAGGCGTAACGGACTACGCAATACTCGTACACGGTCTTAATTATTATTGTTATTTGGGAAAAATTTAGATTTTTGTAATTTGTGGGGGAGGCCTTCTTCCCCTTTCGGTGTACCCGAAATATTTTTAGGTCTATATTTAAAGGAGGTCATCAGAAAACTGCTTACTAAACTTGGTGACTTTAGCTCTAGAATTGTGGGAGATATGGATTTTTGCAGCTTACCCGCCTCAAGATATATGGATTTTATTGATTTAATACGCCCCCAGTGATCGTCTACAAAACATTTTTTGTGATATCTTTAGAGAAAGCTATTAGTAATCTGCATAAACTAATATAATATATTTCTCTTGATTTTTAAACTGCGGAATAAACATTGATTTTAAAAAAAATTTAAGGATTTATAAAGGGGGTAACCAGTAATCTACCTTTCAAATTTGGGGAATCTAGCTGTAAAACTGCCGAACATATCGATTTTCGCATATTGCGGGGCGGGAGTGGGCGTGACTGAACGCTTTTTAACGATTCGAATATGGTGACTCTAGCTCTAAAACTGTGGAAGATATAGGCTTTGGCGATTCGTGGAGGTGGGGCGGCTTTGGGGCTTTTTAAGTGGGGTGTGGCCGGAATATTAAGGGATATTCTCAAAAAACCGGATCAAAAAACCGTTAAATATCGATAACATGTAAACGGGGCGGGTTAGCGATAATTTTAAATAGCATTAATCTGCCTATGGTATACATGAACTTAAAAAACTAAACTTTAATCCCTAGCTCTTAATGGATTGTCAAATTGGTCAAATTTTACCACACTTTTTCTTTAATAACTTCTGTGTTTCCTAACCGATTTTGATGAATCTTAATGCGATAGATTCTTCTAATGCTATAGAATATATAAATATTCATTCAAACCATATATAATTTTCATGTCTCTAGGTCTCATAACCTACGAAATAAGCTTAAAATATTAGAGGCTGTTTTAGATTTTTAACGATTTTAGGAAAACAGTGTGGTTTATCGGTCATTTGAAATAAACTTCATCTGCGTGCCATGGACGAGTCTATAGCCGGAAAGTTGAAGTCTCTAGCTCTTATAGTTTCCGAGATCGACGCGTTCATACAGACGGACGGACGGACGGACAGACAGACGGATCATCTCGGCTGTTGACCCTGATCAAGAATATATATACTTTAAAGGGTCGGCGATGCGTCCTTCTGCCTGTTACATACATTTGCACAAAACCATTATACCCTTTTTACCCATTTTCAATGGGTTCAGGGTATACAAATAATCTAGAACCATCTGTTTTACATTTTCCTGAGCGGCCTATGGGCTCTATTATGTTCTGTGTAACTATTTGTTTCTGTTCGTTTTTGTTTAATGTTGTTGTCTAGTATGTTCCTACTAGTTTATGTTGAACAAATGATAATATTGGCAGTTCACAGAAAATTGCGCTTACTACATCTTTCTTGACAACGTTACATACCCTCTCAATTAGCTTTTCTCTTTCTGAGAAATGTATGAGGTGTCGATTTTTTTTACTTTTTTTCGATCCGAGGCAGCTCTGCTTTCTTCTTTTATTATTTTAAAAGCATTTAACAGCTTAATGAGTTGATTCAACAGTGTAAGTGAGTGATAACTCGCTATGTATAGTGGCAATATCTGACTAAAGAGTGACTGTTTTGTCATGATAACGCATAATCGACGTAATTCTATTTCCCTGGCCTGTAAAATATTTGAGCATTGTGTTCGTCAATGAAAGTTGTGCCTAAAAAATTAACCTGCTCGTATTCTGTAACTTTGATCATTTTGTTGATGTTGTGAGGTTTGTCTAAAACGTGATAAATTGTCTATGTCAATAAGTCTAGTTTTTGAGAAGGTCCATTAGTAGGTCCTTGTCGCATATTAAAATGTGGATTTTTCCCATGTGGGGTTCTCCTGTCGAGATTCTATTTTTAGCTTGTTGTCTTTGTTCATTTCTTTGGTCCCTTTCTTCTACACTCCTAGCATAATTACTGACAAATATGTAGCGCTCGTGATTAGATTCGACCTCATGAGCTAAAGCCAAAGCAGAAGGAAGATCTTTCGGTCTTGCTGAGAACAGGACGTTGCTTAATGATTTCTTAGTTCCTGAAATGAATACGCGTAAAGCGTCCATTCTATACTTTTTGTTGTCGTAGGTCATGATCGTTTTGTTTGTTAGTAGCGTGAGTTTTTTCTCTACTTCAAATTAGCGAAGTCTGGTGAAGATTTTACAATGTCTAAGGTTTCGCTGCACGGAACACTTATTCGAATTTTCGACAATAATATTGCCAAGCGCTGGTTTAATTCCTGTATTTGTGAATTAAAACTCTTCTTCTGCACGGAGAGTGCACTATTTACTGATGCTTCTTTTAATGCCTGAGACATTGTCATATTTAATTATTTTTGTTTACTTTGAAGCACTTCGCACTTCAAGTAAATCTCCTAATTCACTATTGCTCATATAAGTCTTTTGGTTCTTCTAATATATTAAAAAAAATTTTTTTTACACAAAGATTTGGAATTTTTGCAATATAAAATGTATAAGGTATAAAGCGATCTACTTACACACTCTTATTTAATTCTTATAAACTGCTTATGTTGTTTTTGTGGCTGAAGTTTTTATTCTGTCGCTACCATCGGTGGTGACTTTGGTGCTGTTTCTGCAGTTATTGTTGTTGTTGGAATTTCGTTTATTCCGTTGCTGACGCCGGTGATGACGTTTTATGTTGCTTTTGTTATTGTTGGAATTTGGTCTTCTGCTGCTGCCGTCGGTGGCGACGTTGTATGCAGCTCCAATTGATTTGAGTTGACTTGGGTTGCGATATTTTTCCGTTTGGCGCTAATTACGAAGTTAGTGGGTAAGATTGTTTTACTAACAACTGATTATTAACACTGTGCTCTGTTGCACTAATACTTGTAAAAGACCGGAGAGCTTAAGTACTGAAAGCTTTAATATCCCAAAATCAACTAAACTCTAAGAACAGAATTTCTTATAACATAAGCTAGCCCAGCTCCCTGAACTTACTGATGCCGTGCCGGGCAGCGTCAGCAAGTCTGATGCGTGTTGGGCTTGCGATTCACTCTGTTGCCGGGTGATCGTGTTAACTTATACATATCAATCAAAAATTTGTATATAAAAAGTAAGAAAATTGCAGGCGTAACGGACTACGCAATACTCGTACACGGTCTTAATTATTATTGTTATTTGGGAAAAATTTAGATTTTTGTAATTTGTGGGGGAGGCCTTCTTCCCCTTTCGGTGTACCCGAAATATTTTTAGGTCTATATTTAAAGGAGGTCATCAGAAAACTGCTTACTAAACTTGGTGACTTTAGCTCTAGAATTGTGGGAGATATGGATTTTTGCAGCTTACCCGCCTCAAGATATATGGATTTTATTGATTTAATACGCCCCCAGTGATCGTCTACAAAACATTTTTTGTGATATCTTTAGAGAAAGCTATTAGTAATCTGCATAAACTAATATAATATATTTCTCTTGATTTTTAAACTGCGGAATAAACATTGATTTTAAAAAAAATTTAAGGATTTTTAAAGGGGGTAACCAGTAATCTACCTTTCAAATTTGGGGAATCTAGCTGTAAAACTGCCGAACATATCGATTTTCGCATATTGCGGGGCGGGAGTGGGCGTGACTGAACGCTTTTTAACGATTCGAATATGGTGACTCTAGCTCTAAAACTGTGGAAGATATAGGCTTTGGCGATTCGTGGAGGTGGGGCGGCTTTGGGGCTTTTTAAGTGGGGTGTGGCCGGAATATTAAGGCCTAAATTTTTGGGGGAGGTCACCACCAATCTATATACCAAATTTGGTGACTCTAGTTTTGCAATTGTTGGAAGCATTTTTTCCGTTATTTTCTGTGATGTTTGGCGGAGCTTTCCAGTAATAGCTTTAAATTGTAGAAAATATTCACTTTTTATCGATTTGCGATTTGAGGTGTATCGACATGCTATCGAAATACCAGCAACTTTGTCTAAAGCAGATAATTACAAGTATATATCCAAAGTTTCAAGTCTCTTGCTTCCATAGCGCCGAGCATAAAAATGTCGTACCACAGAAAAAATTGTAAAGTACTTTTTAATCTGTATCAGAAAAAGTAGGTAAATAATACAATTTGTCTGCAATACGTAGCTAATAACTAGTGTAACAATTTCAATTAAGATTAGAAAAATATTTTTATTTGCTTGTTAAAGATTTTACCCATCATCTGGAATATGTCAACTATATAATGGAACGATTTGTCATGAGTTTCTGAAAAATTCGTACGTTTTTATATTGCCAAATGTGACCATTAATGACTTAGAGGAACGATTAAAAGCAGCCTATGGAGTTATAAAAGAATCAAAGTAAGTATTTGCAAGATTGTCTTCTTAAAGTTTGCTTATACTACAATTTTTAGAGACATGAACTCAAATTGCCGAAAGTATGCATTACCTAGTTTATGCTTAAGCTCCCTTCCAATTTGTAGAACTCCAGAACGAACCAATTTATTGTATTTTGCCAATGTAGCTTTGATTGAAAACAAATACAGTGGTAATGGTACGCGGAAAAAAAGATTTGTTTCAAAGGATATTAAAGCAAAGCATTCCTTTCTTAAAAAAAAGTCTGTTTATAATAACGACGTATTTACTAAGAACGTTTCAAGTAAATATCCACCAACGAGAGAGTCCGAAAACTTGAAACGCATTTGCCGAGAAGAATGTGAGCTATTAGAAAATGAGCTTTGTCAAAAAGAATATGCTATTGCCAAACGCCATCCTGTAATTGGTATCGTGGGTGTTGAAGAGTGTCAAAAAATACCACAAGACAAAGATTGTTCTACATTAGGCATAACCATTGAAGTAGATGATGCTGAAGACTGCTACTGGGAAGATGGTTCGACTTACAGAGGAATAAAGAATGTCAGTGTATCCGGAAAAAGATGCTTAAGATGGTCGTGGTTAATGAAGGAAATTTCAGACTTTCCAGAACTTATAGGACAAAATTATTGCAGGTATGTACGTTATTTTATAAATATTTAACCTATTTTGTCTGGTCAACTCGATAGAAAAATTAACTTGATCCTATCGACAACTAAAACAGCTGAGCCCTAGTCAATTTGGTTCCATTTAGTCAGCGTGGTGAAAAAGCTTCTAAAAATTCAGTCGCTACATTTAAAAGCATCCGAATATCGGATATTAACACAAAAATTTGGAAATTTGTGCTTAGTAATTGTGTTGACAAGTTCCTCACCATACAGAATCAGCCCATTGTCGGAATTAGTGTAAAGTAAACAGCCCACATCTTAGTAAGAGCTTACAATATGCCAAAAGTATGTTTTCGCGAATTTTTTCATATAATAGGAATATAAAACAAGTAAGAGTGCTTTAGTCGGGAGCGCCCGACTAGGTGATACCCTGAACCCAGATGCGCTCTTTTGTTAAACAAGGCTATAGTATTTGAATTGCACTGTAATTTTTTTCATATTTCGAACGATGGGGGTGGTATGAGAAATCCGCAATATATATATTAAACCTGTTGAAATTAAGTATATAAGCACCATTTTATGTCTCTCTATCATTTTCCTTTCGTTTATTTGAAGAACATATGTATGCACATAGTTGTCCGTTCATAAGAATAACGGACCTTCGTCTCTATTATGCTTTGTATTGAAGTTCGGCTGCCTGCGACACAGCTACATAGCTTTTTAGTTTCAAATAAACTCGGAAATTAGAAATTGGAAATTGTAATGGAAATTGGAAATTAGTCGTAATAGGTTTTAGCCCGGTAGCTAAAAACTGCGCGTAAAAATCGAAAAGATTTGTGTGAGACTCGATTGCTAAAATTCTGCAAAATGAGTTCCCTATTTTCAATTGAGAAATTGGACAGTGAAAATTATAGTGCGTGGTCGATTTATATGAAAAGTTTGTCGATACATTCCGATCTATGGTCAGTGGTGTGCGGCCGGAAAAATGAAAACGATACTGCAGAGCAAAAAGCAATCTTTGATGGCAAGGATGAAAAGGCTCTTGCGGGTATATTGCTTAGTGTAAAACCGTCGCAAATTAATCATGTGAAACATTGTAAAACATCGAGTGAAGCTTGGAAAAAGCTAGGTGCGATTTACATGCCTGCAACTAAAATGCAATTGCTTAAAAAGTTATTGCATATAAAAATGTCGAATACGGAATATATTTGTGAATATTTAACAAATTTTTCTAATTTGGTAGAAAAATTAGCTGATCTCGAACAGTCGGTGCCTGATGAAATGCTTGCAATAATTTTGTTGGCAAGTCTTAGTGAGGAATACGAAAATTTTGCCGTCGCTATGGAGACGCGACTCGATGCACCCTTGAACGCCCTCAAGATAAAATTGTTAGAAGAAGGGGAGAGGCGGGAGGCTGACGAGCTAGTTACCGAAAAATCAGAGCAAAAAAATTTGTGTCGCGCAGGGATAGCGGTAAAAAGAATGAATCGAAAATAGACATGAAAAATGTCGAATGTTGGTCGTGTGGTAGTCTCGGGCACGTCGCCGCGAAGTGTGGATCAAAAGACAAATCTGTAAGATCGAAAGAGTACAACAAAGTAAAGACAAAGTAAATGAGAAGTCTTTTTAGGAATTTGTTGCAAGTGCAAATGTAAGTGAACATGCAAGAGTGCATGGTGTCTAGGCAAATGTCACTGCTCATTTGTGTGCTGACAAATCGATATGGAAAATGAATTCTTGAATAGCTTCTAAACAAAGAGTATGATCGTTATGAAATTTTCAGTGCTTAATAAGAGCATCTAAATCTATGTACTATGTGCGTTTTTTTTTATATGTGCGTTTTTCTGATAAAATCCGAAATATTCATAATCTGCGATTACTTACGAGTACATAATGAACTAAATTTGATGGCTCTAGCTCTTATAGTCTCCGAGATATGCCCAGAAATCCAAGTATACAAATAGATTTTTATCGATAATAAAGAAATGGAGCAAGATATCGAAAAAAATGATAAGCTTGTATTGCGAATGGAAAAAGTTTAGGTTTCTACCATTTGTAGTTTCCGAGATCGCTGCGTTCATACAGACGGACAGACGGACGGACGGACATGGCTAAATCGACTCAGTTCGTCGTCCTGATCAAGAATATGGGGTCGGAGATGCTTTCTTCTGCCTGTTACATACATTCGCACAAAACCATTATACCCTTTTCACCTATTTTCAATGGGTTTAGGGTATACAAATTTGAAGTTGTGTTAGATTTTGATCGATTTTAGGAAAACGGTGTGGGTGCAAGTGGACGAGTGTATATATTCGAAAAGTTGAAAAGTCTCTAGCTCCTGTAGAGTCCGAGTTCGGCGCGTTCATACATACGGACGGACGGACGGACAGTAAGTGACGCTAATCAAGAAAATATATACTTTATGGGGTCGGAGATGCCTCCTTCTGCCTGTTACCTACATTTGCACAAAACCACTATACCCTTTTACCCATTTTCAATGGGTTCAGGGTATAACTAGCTGGCGAGAAATACATAGAAGCAGAAGGGTGTTGCACTGTTTTGTTGTTGTGGCAAGGGAATATGATTAAACTTGTTGATGTATTATGTCTTGTGCAACCAAAATGGGTTTTTAAGTAGATTTATAAAATGGCATAACCGGTTTGGACACTTAAACTTCAATGTAAAATAGACGACTTCATATGTGGAACTTGTGTCAAATGCAAGATATGCGAAAAACGTTTTGGGATTAATTCACTCAGACATTTGTGACATTTGTACGGTATCATAGGGCGGTTCATGGTATTTCGCCACGTTTATCGATGTTAAGACGCATTACATGTTGGTTTATATGTTAAAAACGATAGACGAGATATTCGAAAAATTTAAAGATTTTAAGTCACTTATGGAAAAGCAAACCAGAAAACAGATTATGGACATTCGAAGTGATAATGGGCGTGAATACATTAATGGTGCATTTGATAAATTTTTGGCAAATAATGGCATCAAGAGTCAGCTCACGGTACCTCACACTCCGCAGCAAAATGGCGTAGCCGAAAGTGCAAATCGAATCCTGGTTGAAATGGCACGGAGCATGTTGGTGAGTCCTTCTGGGGTGAAGCGATAATGGCAGCAGCGTATCTGCGAAATAGGTCCGAGACCACAACGTTGGCCGACAAAGTTCCATATGAGGCATGGTATGGAAAGAAGCCGAGTGTATCTCACTAGTAGATGTTTGGCACAAAGGCAAAACGGGAATACCGAAGTAAGCCAAGAATGTCCTAAGAGGTGTCCAGGGAGACCCAAAACAATTCGTACTGGGCAGCCGGGTCGTCCTCGGAAAGAGATTTAACATATTAAATGTGATGGCTGCAAATGACATTGAGGTGCCCATCGGCGTTGAAGAAGCGCTGAAATCAAGTTATGCTGAATACTGGAAAGCTTCGATGCAGAAGGAGTTTGATTACCTGCAGAAGATAAAAACATGGAGCCTTGTAGATCTTCCATAGGGTGAAAAATCAATTGGGTCAAAGTGGGTCTTCACTGTAAACCGAGACCAGTACGGCAACGTCAAGCGCTTGAAATCAAGGTTGGTCGTAAAAGGATGCGGACAGCAGTATGGGGTCAATTACGCCAAAACATTTTCTCCTGTGGTGCGATACTCATCGATCAGGCAAGTAATTGCAATGGTTGTCGAGCATGGGATGCATCAGCATCAAATGGATGTTTTGGCTGCGTACCTTAACCTTACCTTATACTAGCAAAATTGACGGATACTTGAATATAGTTGTTGTATATGTTGATGATTTACTATTAGCTTGTTCCAGAAATGTTAGCAGATGTATTAACAAAGAATTTAAGTAGGGTTAAACATGCCCAATGTACTAATTTTCTGGGTTTAAAGTAATATTTTTGAACTGTAGAGATAGACATATAGCGTTGAGAAGGAGTGTTGAAATTATGTATATAAGCACCACTATATGTATCTCTGTCATTTTCCTTTCATTTACTTGAAGAATATATGTATGCATATAGTTGTCCTTCTTCTTTATTATGCTTTGCATTGAAGTTCGGCTGCCTGCGACGCAGCTGCATAGCTTTTTAGTCTCAAATAAACTCTAGCCGTAATAAAACCAAATTTGGTGGATCTAGCTCTTTTACTTTCTAAGATATGCTCAAAAAGCATAGTCCAAAAAAATCGATAAATATCGATAGTAAGAAAACTAGGCGGGGCTATCGATAACTCAAAATAAACTTGCGTATGGTATACACGAACTTTAAAAACAAAACTTCAACTCTCTAGCTCTTATTAAGTGCTTGCTGTCAATAGAATTCTCAGATTTGTAAAATGTTACCTCACGATTTCTTTAATAACTTTTGTTTCGTAACCGATATTGTTAAAACTTGTTAAAACAGGTTTCGCTATAGTATAGTGCTATATTATAATAAAATATTCATGTCAACAAAATCAACCAAATCAAAACACGCGAAATAAGCTTAAAAATTTTAGATTGTGTTAGATCTTTATCGATTTTATGAAAACGGTGTGGGTTATCGATCATTTCAAACAAACTTGATCGGCACGTGACATAGACGAGTCTATATTCGAAAAGTTTAAAAATTTCCGAGATAAACGCGTTCATACATACGAACGGACGGACGGACAGACAGACATGACATGGACATCGAGTCGGCTGTTGATCCTGATCAAGAATATATATACTTTATTGGGTCGGAGATGCTTCCTCCTGCCTCTTATGTACCCTTTTTACCCATTTTATATGGTATAAAGGTATAACAAGTAAGATAGCTCCACTCGGGAGTGACCGACCTGAACCCTGAACCCAGCGGCGAACTGTCGTTACATATATTTAGACTCTTTGCATTGATACATACGTACACAAAATCACACACACGTTGAAAATTAATTCTTGAATAACATTTAAACTAATCGTATGATCGTTATGAAATTTCTAGGGCGTAACAAGAGCATTGAAATCTATTTACTAATCAGAGCGCAAGTCTTTCAGTAGAATTGAAATTTTTTGATATGTCATTTGCCCCACATATCAGAAAAATGCAATTCTAAGAATGCAAGACTTGCGAGGGAGAGGAAGAAGGGGCATCCAAACTCCGAAATAGTCATTATCTGCCTCTTCTTTACTAAAACATATGGGCGCTTGACACCACGTGGTTTGCCAATATACAAATACATTTTCCTTAATAACTTCTGTGTTGCTTAAGCGATTTTGATGAAATTTATTTTAATGCATTCTTATTGTACTATAGTTCATTTATATATTGACGAGAAGCCCATTTGGTGGTTCTGCCTCTTATAGTTTCTAAAAATATGCTTAAGCAGCTGCGCTTGGCGCCCAATATGGAAAGTGATTCTTAAATAACTTCTAAAGTAAGAATAGGATCGTTATGAAAGGACGTAACAAGAGCGTTGAAATATGTGTACAAACCAAGCGTAAATCTATAGTTATTAATTTGCGGATTTTTTTATATTATTGATATGGGGGGCGAATGGGGAAACCTATCCAAAATCCGTAATGTTCATAATCTGAGTATCGTTACGGGAGCTTATTAAAACAAATTTGGAGGTTCTTGCTTCCATAATTTCTGAGATATGCGTGATAAATCGTATCAAAAAACCGATAAACTCTGGTTATAAGAAAGCGGGACAAGATATCGATCATTTGAAACAAACTGAATCTGCGTATGGTATATACGAATCTAAAAAGTCAGCTCGCTAGCCCTTGTAGTCTCTGAAATCGACGCATTCATAAAGACGGACGGACAGACGGACATAGCTAGATCATCTTGGCTGTTGATCCTGATCAAGAATATATATACTTTATAGGGTCGGTGATGCCTCCTTCTGCCTGTTACATACATTTGCACAAAACCATTACACCCTTTTTACCTCCCCTCATTCGCCCATCATATCAAGAAAACTCAAATCAAATACTACAGACTTGGGCTTTGGTTTGTACATAGATTTGGATGCTCTTATAATAACTTATCATAACGATCATAGCTTAGCTTAGAAGTTATTCAAGATTGCATTTTCCATAGTAGGGCCAAGCGCAGCCAATGTGTAAAGTGCGCACCTTGCTGTGTGCGTTTGTGTGTATGAATGCAAAGAGCTTTAAATGTATATAACGACAGCTCGCTACTGGGTTCAGGGTGTCTCCCAGTTGGAGACACCCGACTAGAGCCATATTACTTGTTTTTTTAACTTAACACACTTCTTGGTCCATGAGCAACTTAATGCTGGGATATCAGCGATTTTAAATTTTCTGGAGCAACAAAATGGGGAAAAATTTGTATTTGGCATGCACACTCTCATTAACCAACATTTAAAAAATATAATTTCCTATTTTGTGAAAATTTTGCGAGAAATTTCACAAATTTGGCATATTTAAATTTGTCTGCAAATATTCGCTAGCGCGCAGCGCGTGCATTAATATTTTTAAATATTTATTTGTATTTTATTTTACTATGTAAAATAAGTATGAAGGCAGAGGGGTTTAATTAAGTGTATGTAACGACAGCTCGCCGCTGGGTTCACGGTATCTTCAGTCGAGCACTCCCAACTAGAGCCATCTTACTTGTTTGTATTTGTTTCTTAACACAGCGGGCAATAATTAGTTTGAATGAATTGAGGTTTTTCTTTGTGCATAACTGTATTTAAGGATTGCGTCAACTGATTTTGATTTTGATTCACTTTAAAAAAATTTAATCCCAGATATCTTTCTGATAGCGGGCTGGCCACTCTCCCGTTTTTTTTTAAATTTAATATGGAACAGCTGATGTGTTTGTTTACCAAAAGTTGAAATCAGATACAAATTTAATCCAAATCAGTTGACGGAATTATAAAATAACAAGTGAGAACGTTGCAGTCGGGTGTAACCGACAGCGGAATACTCGTTTACGGGTGCACAAAACAATAATAAACGAATATAAAAAACAAAAAAGTAAATTGCCTCCGCGCGGCCTTGAAACCGCAAAATTAACATGCAGACCCCGCGTTAGAATTCAAGTTAAAGTATTTAATAAGAATTATTTGGTTTGTACATAGATTTGGATGCTCTTATAATAACTTATCATAACGATCATACTCTTAGATTAGAAGTTATTCAAAATTTCATTTTCCATAATAGGGCCAAGCGCAGCCAATGTGTAAAGTGCGCTGCGTGCGTTTGTGTGTGTGTGTATGTGTGACTTTATGAATGTGTGTATGAATGCAAAGAGCTTTAAATGTATATAACGACAGCTCGCCTCTGGGTACAGGGTATCTCCTAGTCGGGGACTAGAGCAATAACTTGTTTTTATTTATTTTTTTAACTTAACACACTTCTTGGTCTAAGAGCAACTTATGGCTGGGATATCAGCGATTTGAAATTTTCTGGAGCAACAAAATGGGGAAAAATTTGTATTTGCATTATTAGTTGTGACAAAACTCAACTCTAGTTACATGACAAATGCATAATCGCAAACAACAGACACATAATTCTTAGAATTCGAAAAACGTCTGGCAACTAAGCGCCATCTACCAACCAGTGGTCACTGACCACTTAATTTCCCATATGACAAAATTGAAATTATCCAACACTATTGAAACCAAATCATAAGTATCAAAGTGTGCAATAGATGGCGCCAGCAATGTTGCAATATTCCACATATCGAGTTTTGGACATTATGTGCGCGGTATTGGGAGTAGCCAAAAAAGTTTGAATGTGATTTTTAGGGGAGGTCATCAACAATCTGTCGGTATATTTCGTGCATCTAGCTTTAAAAGTGAGAGAGATATATATATATTATATATATATATGTATTATATTATAGTACACCCAGTGGGTGTACCCCGAAACCCTTAACACTTTGTTTGACGCGGGTATATATATTTATATATATATATATATATATATATATATATATATATATATATATATATATATATATATATATATATATTCTCGTATATACCCCCGTCAGACAAAGTGTTAAGGGTTTATATATAGGGTTATATATATATATATACGGACAGCATGACGGACATTGCACAAACTCAATTTACTAGTTTCACGTCGTGAACGAGTATACAAATTCTAAGTGAAAATCTGTGAAAAATGTTATAGCACGCGCCTTACCATATCCCTCTTTGATTGAGCATGGCGTCTTCTCAAATAAAATGCTTATCGATATAAAATGTGAATGTCGATTCTTTTCTTCATTTTCTTATACTTGTTCCAAGTTCCATCCTCAAAATATTTGAACGATAGTTTCCGGAGAAATGTATGGAAGAAGCGGATGTCAGGCAGCGTTCACTCTCAGCAGCTCCGCTGGGCTCCACTATGGAAAAGGAGTTCTTGAAACACTTCTAAACTAAAAATATACTCGTACTTGAATTGCGTTTTTGATTTATAACTTTAGAAGATCATAATAAACTAAATTTGTTTACTTATGTTCTCAGAAATATGCTAACAAACCACATCTTAAAATCGAAATTTACAGATAATAATAAAACGGAGGCAGTTTCGGTATCAGAGAATCTATAGTCTAAAAGTTTAGGTCTCTAGCTTTTGTAGTTTCCGAGATCGCTGCGTTCACACAGACGGAGAGATGGACGGACGGATAGACAGACGGACGTTCAGACGGACATGGCTAAATTGACTCAGCTCGTCGTCCTGATCAAGAATATATACTTTATGGGGTAGGAGATACATACATTTGCACTAAACCATTATACCCTTATTACCCATTTCCAATGTTGGTATAGTATATTCAGTCATGTTCATGTGGATCTACGAGATAAGTTTAAGAATTTTTGGAGTGGTTCTTGATTTTTATAGATTTTAGGGCGAGAATTAATGTCTAGCTCTTATAGTATTAATGCTTGACGCTTTCATAGAGACAGACGGACGGACAGACAGACGGGCAGGGCTTAATCGACTCGGTCACTGTTGCTGACCAAGAATTTATATATTTTATGGCATCGGAGATGCCTCCTTCTAACATAAATTTGCACAAAGCAAATTTACCCTTTTTACCCATTTTCAATGGTTTCAGGGTATAAAAATATTAACGATATTTAATACGTAAATTATCCACATTTCAGGAATCCAGGAAGCGCGGAGAAAGCCCCATGGTGTTTTGTAGATGACATATCATTAGATAGAAACATCGAACCTTGCAATATTCCAAAATGTGTAGATAAAATCTATTTAAGCATTGTTTCAATATTGGGGTTGACAGCTGTAGCAGTGCTCCTAATTTCGATACTCCTTCTAAAAAAAAAAAATTCTCGTGGCATGAAAAATATACAAAATGTATGTAAATTGATAAGATTAAAAAATCGTTCAACTTTTTAATTCTTTTATCCATATTTCAGATTAATACACCTAACGCCGGAGACAATATATATGGAAATTCACAAATAAACACAAACCAAGATATGGGGCGAGTGACATTAAATAGTTCCATGGATCCTGTGCCTAAAAATATGGAAAAAAATTCGCTTTTGAGAATACCGCACTATACATTACAAGATGTGGAGTTCTTTGAGGAATTAGGCGAGGGAGCATTTGGTAAAATTACATCATCAATTATAATGCTTGTATTGTTAATCTTAGACGGCGTTTCTCATAGTAAGGTATTCTCGGCCATAGTAACTTGTATTAGCTTTTATTTCACTTTTATTAATTTTTTTATTACAGCATCGAAAAAGTCAAATTTGATTCAACGCAAACGTCGAACCTAATTCTATGCTGCAAAATTCTTACTTTTAAATAATGCCGCCAACTCTATTAATACTTCAATACTTAATTTATTCAAAGTTTTAATAACTTGTTTATAGTTTTTCGACTTGTTGTGGGGCTATTGGACATGGATGCAATCTTTTGGCTTAAGTTTTAAAGCATCATCCTATTAAGATATAATTATATAATTTTAACGATTTGTCCAAATGTCCTTAAACTTTTCTGACGAGAATAATACCAGTAAAATTGAATTTTTTGCTATAAAAACATCAACCAATTTCATTCATTTGCACAGAAACACTAACATTTTAGAAACACTATATTCTGTTTGTACTTTGTATAATTAATTACCTTCTTAAAAAAAAGGAATCTAATCCCGCCTCAACAAATTACAAATATCGATATTTTCCCAAAACTTAAGTTTGAAGGTTAATGCGTTGAATAGTCATTAACCGTTAACGACTATTTCCATTGTGAATGAGCAGTCGGTTACACTCGACTGCAACGCTCTTGCTTCTTTAATACATAGTGACTAAACCAGCATTAACAGCGTTACTGTGCTTCTAGCTATCAGGCAAATACGCATCGGACAACTATAGCATATAGCTACCACAGATCATCTACTAAATATAAGCAACAGCTCTTGTTTCTTACATGTAGTTGGTTTGCCGGTTTTGAAATATTATTTTAACATTGTACATAATTAGTTCCTTATATTTAAATATCCAATTTGAGTTTTAACTTAAAATTGGTAATTTTTTCATAAAATGTTTTTTTTTTTAAGGAAAAGTTTACAAAGGACAATTAATACAAACAAACAAGAAAACTGTAAATGTTGCCATTAAAGCTTTAAAAGAAAATGCTTCAATTAAAACCCAACAAGATTTCAGGCGTGAAATTGAATTAATATCGGACCTCAAACACCATAACATTGTTTGCATATTAGGGGTTATATTAAATAAAGAACCTTATTGTATGCTTTTTGAATATATGGCCAATGGCGACTTACATGAGTTTCTAATATCGAACTCGCCAATTGAAAAAAAAACGTTATTACAGTTGGAATTTCTACAAATTGCAATGCAAATAAGTGAAGGAATGGAGTACTTATCAGGTCACCACTATGTTCATCGTGATTTAGCTGCTCGAAACTGTTTGGTCAATGAAGGTTTAATTGTTAAAATTTCTGATTTTGGATTATCACGAGATATTTACAGCTCTGATTATTATAGGTATTTATAAATATAATGTGAAAAAAAATTAGATTTAACGATCGATGCTTAATTATTTTCAATTATTTGCTCTAGAGTGCAATCAAAATCGTTACTTCCTGTTCGGTGGATGCCCTCCGAGTCAATTTTATATGGAAAATTTACAACAGAAAGTGACATATGGTCATTTGGTGTTGTTCTTTGGGAAATCTACAGTTATGGAATGCAGGTATAATTAAAAGCTTTTAATGATAAAACTAAATATGTCAAATATAATCTAATTAAAAATTTTTTTAAATATTTTTTCGCTACAGCCGTACTGCGGTTACAGCAATCCAGAGGTTATACATTTAATACGATCGCGCCAATTACTCTCCTGTCCAGAAAATTGTCCAACAGCAGTGTATTCGCTTATGATTGAATGTTGGCATGAGCAGGCAGTGAAGCGTCCAACATTTTCCAGACATTTCACATCGGTTAAAGACTTGGTATGAAGGTCACATTAAAATTAGTAACCAGAATCTTAAATAAATAAAGATACTCATGAAAAAGAAATGATAATTTTTTAATTTCGAATTAAATTTTTATAATTTAATTAAAGTTTTTGTGTTAATGATTACAGAGTACCACATAACGACTCCTGTCGGGTCAAGCAGCCGTGTGGAGTTATTAAGTCAATGAGACAGTGGTGCAGTCTAACGTAACGCATTATTATTGTTCGCTTTGATTACGCTGTTCACTGTTTATACCCTGAACCCATTGAAAATGGGTAAAAAAGGTATTAATGGATTAGTTAGATTAGTATTTAACCAGGCAGAGCTAAACTAAAAAACTAAAACCAAAAACTAACCGACTACATAAAGTACAAAAATTTTTGATTCGGATCAACAGCCGAGTTGATTAAGCCATGTTGCAAAAAGTTATTAAATTTGTTCATATATTAACTTAAATATTAAATTTGTTAAATATGACATTTTTCATAATCTTTCACTAAGAATTTATACATAATTATACAAAATTAACACAAAGCGGCAGAGTGGCCAGTACGCTATAAAAAAGTCATCTGGGAGCACAGATTTCCAAAGTGAAATCAGATCAAAGTCTCTTTTAATCATATATAATAACTATTGCAAAATATCCAACATATAGCATGGTATATACCGAAAGTTGCGGAAACTTAATGCCTATAATACATTAAATATTTATCAAAATCGTTTGTGCTTGAATTTATTTCTGAAAGCCCATTATTGTCGCTGTTCCGTCATGAGCCATGCTCACGTCCTTGCGAGAAGGACGTGTGGTCACATTTCCCTTTTCCGACAATGGAAATATCGTTGTCCGTTAACTTGTGCAGAAGCTCGCCTACTAGCAGACGCCACTATAAGCCCCTTGAGAACATCTCTTGCATTACACTTATTATACATACCTAACTATTCTCGTTGAAACTGGCACGTACCAATTCAGATCTGTCTGCCTTATTAATAAACTTTAACTTGTCAATAGTCAATTGTCGACAGAGACTGATTTGAGTATGGCTGCTACAAACGATATTGTACATTTAATAGCATTGTAAAATATTAAGGCCCGTTTTTACATATTGCCGACAACCTTTCAGGTACACTTGCCAATAAGAGAAATTTGATTTTCACATAAAAAATTTAGTTACATCCAGGTGATAACTAGGGCAGAACGTCCAACCTATAAGTGCTTAACACCGAGTTGACAAATATGGCAACATAGCTCATTTTTCAGTGTTGCCCGCCGTTAAACTTTTGTTTTTGCACCTCTTCCTTTTCTTCTGAGACATTATTTTATTTGCTCGATTCATTAATAAAATTCATAACTCCCACTCAAATGTCAAAAAACTTATTTGCGAAGACTGGCAACATTTTCGATAAGTGTTGCCCATTTTCTTCTCAAATTGACAGCCTTCGATAGAGTGTGACCCATTTAGGAGCCCCGAGATGCCACATTGTTCCAAATTTTCAACGTCGTGTTATGTTATTTTAAAACCAAGATGTGAGAACGACAAAAAGCTTAAGGCTGTATTAAGTGTAAAGGGTACTTTATCGGCAAGATGTGAAAACGGTCCTAAATAAGTTAAAATGCACTATTAAAAACATTGTACAAGAAACAAACATTCGTGCAATTAATTGAAAGTTTGAAAGTTATTGAAAATGCTTAGTAGAGCAACATTTAGGTGACCCCGACGTGATTTATTGTTAACATCAAGTGTAACAAAGACCTCGAAAGATCTTAACGTGCTTGAAATTATTCGTCCGGTATTTAGATACATGTACAAGGAGCTGTCGCTGTTAGCTTATAATGGCTACAGCTAATAACGCTTCGACTCCAGTGCCCTCTGCAAACAGGGTGACTTTTACCAAGAGAAATGCAATTTCAATCTATGGAAGACGCTGCAAAATGTATTGGGCAATGCGCCTCTTAAAGCTTTTGATGAGTGCGGTTTAAGTCTTAGCCTAGAAGAGCCACACTTTTTGCTGAGTTAGCAGTGTATCTCGAAACGGCGGTTCAAAACGAATTAGCAAGACGCAATACTCAAATATTGCCCTGTTCGCTATTTCGCCACACCACTGGTATGCCGGCACATTCAGTTAAATCGAAGGTAACGCCCGCGTTCCCGCTTTAAAGTTGCCTACGGCATAGGGAAGCTAAGCGACTTGCATTATGTTTGAATTGTACTAAGAAGGGACATCGATTAATATCATGCAGTTCTGCAAGCTGTAGGACAAGTGCTGCATTTCAATAATTCTAACTCGTCTACGGGCTACCTTATTGCAGTGCTGACTCTTCGACTCTTTTTCTAAGATTTGCAGATCCATCGTTCTTCAAGCAACAACAATTTGGTGATTGTACTGGCAAATTTTATGAGCTTCTCTGTGTTGGTAAAATAAAGCTTCTTCTCGTGGCCCTCGAAAGGAAACAAAAAAAATCTTCCTGATTTCTAGGTTAAATATTTAATATTTTTAAAGGACTATTTGGATATTGGTCACATGGCGTTTTTCGCACCAGCATCCCAAGGGCTTTGCAAATATATTCTTCCTCACCATTGTGTGTTTAAAGCGAAGTTGGGACTCGTATTTGACGGCGCCGCAGCCACCTCAACAGGATATTATATATATATATATATTAAATTAACTGCCAATAGCTGGGTCTGTTATTTAAGGTTCGGTAGTCCTTATTATTCTTCAAGTCGTATCTTTCCTGTACCTTTAAAAGGAGATATTGGACAAGCGTAAGGATCCGTATGCATCACAACACCGGATGATTTTGTCCAATGCATTTTGTGGCGAGACTCGCCGGAAATGATGATGTTTTTAACCTTTTTTTGCATATGGAATAAAGCTAGCATTATTTCTATTTGTTCGTGCCATGCATGAACTGTCCATGAATGAGGCATATGGGTTCCCCCTGTTAAGATATTTAACTTTATTACAAATGACAAGTTTTGAATGTGAATGTCGACTATCGATAAAATTGCACCAATAATACTAATACTAATTTCTATGTTATTTGCAACCTTAAATATGTTATTAATTATGTTAAGATTATGTTAGTTTTACGATGCTCTGAAACAAAAGTCAGAGCGAACGGACAAAAGTCAGAGCAAGAGACAAAACAAATTTAAAACAAATATCACTAATAAACAATTAATATAGTACAAAAACATAAGAGTTGGTTTTTGTCACAACATTTTTAAAATTATGGTTTAGTGCGTTCTCAAATTAATTGCGATCCGTTTGTAACATGTGGAATATGTCCGGCATAGTTACAGTTGTCTAATATGGTGAAATTCACTGGCGACAGTGGCGAGAATGTATAGCAAGTTGTCTATGTGTGTACGGGACAGTACATACATATATATACTTATATAGATGGGTGAAAACGACTTCAAAGATTTATTGAGGAGTAAGCAAGAAATCAAAAAGAGTTGGCAGTAATGCAGAAAATTAAAACAATAGTTCAAAACAAGTGAGAACGTTGCAGTCAGGTTTAACCGACAGCGGATTACTCTTTCACAGTGTAATAACAACTAAAACATGTACCCAACACTATGTGTATTAATAATAATAAAAGTATACAAGGATTAAAAACCTAAAAATAAAGTTTGCCTCTACGCCATCACAACTGCCACCTTAACAGCGTGTTAGTCATCATCGACACCAACCATTTCGTTTTTGAACAAAATGCACGTTCAGTTATCTAATAAGCTAACCTATCCAATAAAAATAAACATAGAATTCCAATTGAAACTGAACAAGTATAACATAAGTCTGTGGCTAGCGCCAAAAAGTGCATACAGAAACCGCTGCGGTCTTTGCATATGATAAACACTACTTATGTTAAGATTGTCTGTTTATGTTATGGTACTGTTATGTTAAGCATTAAATATATGTATATTTATGTGTATATGTATATATATATACTTGGTGGTCAGCAGCAATCTGTCGGTATACATTTTATTCATCTAGCTTTAAAAGTGAGGGAGATATATAGATTTAATCGAATTGACACGTCCTCAGTGGGCGCATCCCGAAACCCGTAACACTTTGTCAGACGAGGGTATACACGAAAATATATCCAAAATTTCAAGTCTCTAGCTGTAATAACGGCGAAAAAAATTGTGTTCATACGGACAGACGGACGGACAGCATTAAGGACATTACACAAACCCAATATACTAGTTTCACTTCATGAACGAGTATAATAATACAACAAACATTGCGCTCATGCAGCTGCCAGTGTCTAACACAGAAAACATCAAACAATTACAGCAAAACAGAGTCGAGCCAATTCGGGAATCGTCGTAAGAGATCCACAGGCGGCGATCGAAAGGAGGATGTACCAGGCGGTTTACCCAAGAATTGTACAAGATTGCACGATTTGCCAGAGTATTCAGGGTCAGCTGAAGATTGGCCTCTATTTATAGCAAACTTCCAGGGACGACAGGCCAAAACCCGATACGCTTACACAAATGTTGGCTGTTGCACCTATGATGATCTATCCGGATGACGTGCCTTATATTTTGGAGGATCTGGAATTTCGGCTTGGACGACCAGAAATACTTATTCATACACAAAAATAAAAGAATTGCCTAGAACTGCTTATAATAAACCTGAACAAATTATAAGTCTGTCAACAAAGGTTAGAGGAGTTGTCTGAAGTCTGCTAATGCGGGACAACATTTAGTCAACCCAAAATTATTGTACGAACTTCTAAATAAGCTACCCAACGACAAACAATAGGACTGGTTGAAATATGCCAACACATTACATACATTAACGGGAATCGCCGATTTCTCCGAGCGGCTATCAACGTTAGCTAGAATGGTAGTCGATTACCAATGGTTATTGAAATGCCAAAACAGCCAGCATCAAGAAGCCTTAAGCTAATGTTATGTACTAACATGACAGCAAAAGATTTAAAATGTGTCTTAGGCCAAAGGACCACTTAGTGAGTCAATGCAAATGATGTAAGGAAGATACGAGCATCGATGGGCGTTGGAATATAGCCAAACGCAATGGTCTATGCTTTAGTTGCCACAGCAAAGACCACTCCATACATATGTGTCAACAACTCGAAAACTGTAGAGTTAAGGAGTGTACCCGAATACACCACCGTAGTCTGCATCAATAAGGGTCAAATAATCTACAGCAGTTAAATCTAAGAGGGACCAATTCCACACCACCATCCGACGACAACCAACAACCAGGATCTGAACAGACTGTAAACACACCCCATACCTTAAACTGTAAAAACAAATATAATAGTTACTTGATCAAAATGATAGCAATTGCACAAACACCACATGGACCAAATGGAAAGTTGGAGGCCCTTACACTGTTCGACGAAGGTAGTGCTATAACCATGATCGATGAAGGCTTAGTTATACAATGGGGTGTATAGGTCAGAAATTACAATTAACACTCCAATGGTACGACAACAAAGTTGTTACAGAAATGTCAATGAAGGTTAATTGTAAAATTTTGGTTTGCAATCAAAATATTAGGTATGAGTTAAAAGGGATAAATACAGTAAAGAATCATAGCTTACCAACACAATATTTCGAACGAGAACAATATGAACATTTAAAAAACTTAACAATTGAAAATTATACAAATGCCAAGCCAGTAGTTCTGATAGGTCTAGATAATTTATACTTGGGGTTGCCAATGGACAATGGACATCAAGACCAAATTGGGTTGGGCCGTCCAGTAATTCAGCAATGTTAAGCCCAGTAATGTTGTAAATGAAAAACTTTAAACAGGACGAATTACTTGAATTAATAAAGCAGAACGTCATCGCGGAAAATTTTAGAATTAATAATTTACCTCTTATGGTACTAACTTAGGTGGAATGAGCCAAAGTAGTAGCCCTTCAAACTACAGAACGAGTAGATAAACGATTAGAAATAGGTCTCGTTTGGAAAGAGAATGCGAAATTACCGGATAGCTATGCCCAGGCTGAGAAACATTTGTTAGGAAAATTAAGATGAATTCAGAAGTTGCTCAAAGGTATCGAACAGAAATGGAAAAGTACATGAAGTACGAAAATGCCAGACAACTGTCAAATGCAGCTGCAACAGTTAATGGTATGTCACTCAATTCAGCACTGCTCAAAGGACCAGGTCCAGGTCAAGCAAAACCATTGATCTCACTGTTACTCCGATTTCGTATGAACAAATTCGGAGTAGCAGCTGACATCAAAAAAATGTTCTCACAAATTCAGATTCGAGCAGAAGACCAATCTGCGCAGCGTTTTCTTTGCCGAAAAGGCACAACCCAACCGATAGAACAGTTTGTAATGACATCGCTCATATTTGGATCAACTTGCTCTCCGTACTGCGCTGAATACTTCAAAAACACAAATGCCGCTGAATTTCAAGACAAATATCCTAATGCAGTTGAGGCTATTGTGAATAGTCATGTAGACGACTTAGTGAAGCGCAATTCGGTATGCAAGCAAATGGTTTATTTTCACAGTCAAGGTGGATTGGAGTTACGCACATTTGTATCGAATTCTCTTGTGATGCAATCCGCAATCCACATCATAACACTTGCCGACAGTACAGTCAATATGGAGAGTCAGAGCACCAGCGATAAAATACTAGGAATGTATTGGGACACTTTGGAAGATGTCCTTCAATTCGAAATAAAATTTCATCGTATACCAAACGAAGTCATAAAGGCTGGACGTGCTCCGACAAATAGAGAACTGCTAGGAATTGTAATTGCAGTATTTGATCCGTTTGGGCTGATAGCTGACTTTCATGTATTTGCTAAAGTTTTAATACAACGGACATGGCATTGTCAAATCAACTGGGACTATGAGTTACCAACAGAACTACATAAAGCATGGAATTATTGGCGGTCTGGATTACAGAATATGCAACTCTTAAAGATGCCTCGGTGGTATCCTAAAAAAATTAAGTTGAAAAACGAATTGCAGTTGCATATACTGGACGACACAAGTCAATATGCATTTGCGACTGCAGCAAACTTACGTACAAAAGATAAAGAGTCTCTGTAAGCTGTCATGGGTAAAACACACTTCCAAAGAAGTTGCTGTCAATTCCTCGTTTAGAGCTTCAAGCCGCAGTACTCGGGGTACATCTTAGAGCCTTGATAGACGAACATCATCATCTCACGTTGAGCGAAACCACATTTTGGAGTGATCCATGACGGCATGACAGTGGGTAAATTCAACGTCGCGCCGTTTCAAATTCAAATCACCAAATAGAAGAGATACTGGCATCTACAAAACCTAATCAATGGCCTTGGGTGCCCACAGAACACAACACAGCCGACAAAGCCACACGCCCTGAAAGTATGCCGAGAAGTAATCATCACAGTGAGTGGCTCTCTGGTCGTGCCTAGTACGCGCCGTATCTGCACACACTGTTAGAAGTGCGACTATACTCTCCTCGTGAGGGTGGCTGGAAACAGATCCTTGGTATGGTCATGTCTCTGCCAAGGATGCTGACTAATGGTAGTCGGGCAAAACGAAGACAACTCTTCAGAAAATTACCCCAATCCAAGGTGGAACAGCATATGCCGAAGGATTCATGACCGAGGGGGTGCTCGGCCGTTAGTATGCGGACTCTGGATACCTGTCGCCCTACAGTTTTATTTTTCGACCTCCCGCGGTAGACGATAGACGCACGTTGACCAAAGGTACTCATGCCATGAGCGCATGTCATCGGCTCTTCGGTAAAACTTGGGTTTAGACTCCAAAGTCATCAGATGGCTGTATAGTATGATGGTTATGCCTAATGTCACTTAAGCTGCCCTCGTCTGGTGGCCAAAGGTACAGCAGGCTACCGCCATACAAAAATGCAGCTAACTTCAGCTGTTGGTATGCCTATCCCTCACGGGTCACTGCATTTGCACATAAAGAGATAGCTCCTTTCAGCCTTCTGAGGATTAAACTCACAAATGGGTTGCTAGCAGCACACATAGGTCATGCTAGTCTAGCAAAAACTATTCCCGGCTTTGGGATCTGCGACAGAACGGATCTTAAAATCACGGAACTTTTTTTCCGGGCGAAATTTAGGAATCTTATTCCAGACCGTAGGGAATGGGATGATGGCAACCCTTGCAATGATCGCATGAGCCTGCAGTGGTTCCCAGACGGTTCAAAAACTAATCAAGGGGTGGGTGCGGGGATCACAGGACCCAACACCAAAATCTCGAGTGCAATGGGTTTTTCAATCTGAGATCCACGCCATTGAGTCCTGCACCAGACATATCCTTGACAAGGGGATAAGATGGGCCACCATAAATATCTTTTCAGATAGCCAAGCAGCCATTCAAGCTCTTTCCTCATGGAGGATTACCTCGAGACTGGTTGCGGATTGCTGGAATTGTCTCCATCACCTCTCACATCGAAACCGGGTCACACTTTGTTGGGTCCCGGGGCTTTCCGGAATTTCCGGCAACGAACTTGCGGACGAGCTAGCTAGGGCTGGTTCCGCAACCCGTCTTCTTGGACCTGAACCCTTTTGTGGGTTATGCTGGGCCTCTGCCAAAAAGTTGATAGCGGAATGGTCAAAGAAGGAGAGGGGAACCTAATGGTCAACAAGACCTGGGTTACGACAAGCTAAAGAGCTGGTCCCACATATAGGTAGAAAGACCAAAAATCTTTCAAGGGCGGAACTACGGCTTTTGGTGTCCTATCTCACGGGACACCACACAATCAAGTTTCACCTCCACAAAATGCGCCTGTAGGCTCTGCAGAGAGGATGACGAGACAACAAAGCACATTTTATGTGATTGCCCAGCCATTATTTGGAGTAGGAGGAAGTATCTATGCAGAGAATTTGTTATTCCAGCACAGATCAGAAATTCTTCGACAAGGGATCTGCTTTCCTTCAAAAGGGAGGCAGAGCGTCTCTTGTCCCCATAGGGAGCCCCTTGGCACAAAAGACCGCAATTTGGTCTCTGTGCCACTAAAAAGAACAAATCTCTGTTGTAAGACTCCCTTACAAATAATAATAATAATAATCATCATCAAAACAATGCAGTCATAATTAACGACTGTCGCCAAAAATTTCAGAGTCAATGTATCCGGTGCATCATTGACCGTAGCCAACCATTGATTGGCCAGTGGCCAGCGGAAAGCCTGACACCCTTATGTTCGACCATTTACATACGCTGGTGTAGATCTTTTTGAACCAATCGGAGTGATCGGGCGCCGCCGTCAAGAAAAAAGATGGGCCGTCATATTTACATTCCTGACAGTACGAGCGACCCATCTGGAGATTGCTGAAAATGTATCAGCAGTCGCACTTATCATTTGTCTACGTAATTTCATTAACCGATGCGGCACTCCTTCTGTCATCAGGAGCGACAATGGCACAAACTTCATCGGTGCCAAAAAGGAATTACACAATAATGCAGAGCTACAACGAGTCTGATGAGGCTACTAACCGGGGAATTACATGGATATTTAATTGACCTGCAAATCCTGCCGCAGGTGGCTGTTGGGAACGCCTTATTCGCATCATCAAAAACTTGCTAGCTAAAACACTGCATGAAGTCGCCCCTTGTATTGAAACTCTTCGAGCTGCCTTAATTGAAGCCGAAAATAATTTTAATTCTCGTCCATTTACATAATTACCAATCACACATGAAGAGAACGAACCTCTGACACCAAATCATTTTTTAATTGGTTGTCTTAATAGCACAAAGACTTCTTGCACAGTGGCGAATTGCACAGGCTTAGAAGGATCGGATCTGGAAGCGGAGGGTTACTCAATACCTACCTCAGTTAGTTCGTCGACCGAAGTGGCAAGACCAGTTTCAAAATTGATTATATTAAAATTTAATACGGATCGAGAACCGGAATCGATTCACAAGGAGTGAGCAAGTGTTAAGATATTTAACTTGATTACATACTTTTCATACTTGTTGTTACTGTTGTTCTTTCGTTTTCGTTCATTCAGCCGAGATCAAAGTCATCTAAGAGATATATTCTTTCCACTTGGACTTATAGGACCAGTAATGGCGAATGCTAAGACTTTCCTGCAGCGAATTTATTTTTTATCGTCTTGGCATGATCTATGTAGTTTTGACACGATACAGTTTTTATACAGTTTTTAACCATTGAAAATGGGTAAAGAGGGTATAATTTTGTATTATTATTATTAACATTGATAGCTTAGTTATAAAAGCTAAGGCTAACAAAACTTGTATTATATATATAGCATTGGCTGCACAGCTATCTTGAAGTAAATTAGATCTAATTTAATTAAAACAAGTACATGTTCAGTGTTAATAATTGAATTGGAGTTACATAGTTGGCAAAATGGAGCTAGATTTGTATACCCTGAACCCATTGAAAATGCGTAAGAAGGGTATAATAGTTTTGTGCAAATGTATGCAACAGGCAGAAGGAGGCATCTCCGACCCCATAAAGTATATATATTCTTGACCAGCATTACTAGCCTAGTCGATTAGGCCCTGCCCGTCTGTCTGTCCGTCTGTCCGTCCGTCCGTCTGTCTGCATGAACGCGTCGATTTCAGAGACTACAAGGGCTAGAGAGCTGAAATTGGAATTTTTACCATACGTAGATCAAGTTTATTTAAAACGATCGATAACTTGTTCCGTTTTGGTTTAATCAGTGTTCATCGCTTTTTTGACCTGAGCATATCTCAAAAACAAGAGCTAGAGCCACCAAATAAGGTTTAATATGTGTTCGTAAAGAATACGCAGATTATGAATACTTCGGATTTTTGATGCCTCTCCCCATTCGGCACACATCAAAAAATCAACAAGAAATGAAATCAAGTACTACAGACTTGTGCTTTGGGTTGTACACAGATTTCAATGCTCTTGTTTAGTTTAAAAGTTATTTAAGAATTGACTTTTCAAATTGGGGGCCCAGCGCAGCTGTTTGAGCATATCTCACAAACTATAAGAGCCAGAGCCACTAAATTTGGTTCAGGCTGATATATAAATGTACTATAGAATAATAAAAATGCATTAAAACAAATTTCCTTCAAATCGGTTAAGAAACACAGAAGTAATTAAAGAAAATGTAGATGTATATTGGCAAACCACGTAGTGGCAATCGCCAAGCGCAGACGTTTTATTCATGCGTGCAGAATACATACATACATATGTATATGCACATTCTTTTTCGAATTCTTAAGCGATTGGTTGTACGTGTGAGTCTAATCTCAGATTTTGAAGGAGGCGATTGAAATGCAACTGTGCCTCAGTGGTAGAGATGATGCCTTGCGCGCTATCAGACTCAGACTCAGGTTTGAATCTGGCTTGGGTCAACGGAATTTTTGTACTGTTTATTTAAATAGTGTACCTTAATGCTGGGACATCGGCGATTTGAAATATTCTGGATCAGCAAAATGGAAAAAAATTGGTATTTGGCATGTACACTCTCAAAAGGCTTTTGCAGATCAACTGCAACCAACATTTGAAAGATCAAGTTTCCTATTTCGTGAAAATTTTTCAAGAAATTTCACAATTTTTTGTTTTATTGTTTCTAAGTGTGGTTAGAATTTTATGGTTAAAGGTTTTTGTGGAGGTTGGTGGGATGTTGTAATGCGCACTTTGTAAAATGATTTTACAAATGTTGGCATCTTCCTTGTTAACATTATTGTTAATTGGAATCGAGTTACTGTTTGTTTCCGTAAGTTTTTCAAAATGGTTCCAGTTGGCATTTTTAATTTAAAGTGAGGTCTACTAAGATTTTGGGTAGCTATTTGAGAGAATAATGTGAGAAAAATAGGAAAGTGATCGCAACCACTAAGGTCGTTCACTATTTTCCATTTTTCCTCTGGTAAAAGTTCGGGTGTGCAGAATGATAGGTCTATGTTAGTAAGCGTATTGTGTGTATTAAAATGTGTTGGAGAATGATCATTTAGTATTGTAAAATTAGTGTCGTCTAAAAATTTTTCTATTATTTTACCCTTTTTATTGCATGATGTCGAACCCCATTTCGTACGCCAGCTATTGAAATCTCCGGTTACAATTATGGACGGTTTTTGAACGTTTAGTACGTTATCTAAGTTTTTGTAAAAGAATTGGTTTGAAAGTGAAATGTATGTAGAAATTATGGTTATCTTTTTTATGGTTTCAATTTCTATTGCCAATGCTTCAAAGTCATGTCTTAAGCTTATTTCTTTATATTGTATGGATTTGTGCATTAGCAATGCGACTCCTCCAAGTCTTATTGAAGCTATATTGGTAATTATATTATAGTTTATCGGTATGGGTATGTTGATATTAGAGGTAATGTGAGTTTCTTGTAATGATATAATTTGTGGTGAATGTTCCTTAATTAAGATCAAAAGTTCACTGTAATTCTTCAAGTAGCCTTTTAAGTTCGATTGAAGGGGAAATAATATTGTCATGTGTGTTGCGTTTATATGCAAGTCAAATTTACAGTGAAATTTGGTTTGTGTTTTAGTTAAGGTCTCAGCCCGACTGACGGAGAGAGAGAGGGGAGGTTCTTATGTTTCAACCAAAGAGAGGCCGAAAGATTTTTTCTCTCCGTCAGCCGCGCTGAGACCAAGAGCTCGATTGTTTATGTTTTTAATAATTGTCCCTTATTGTCTGATCTAAATCAGATTCTGAGCTTTTTGATTGAGTGTTACGTTTTTGGATTGCATTTTTTTTAAAGGCTCTAGCTTTGGAGTTTCTTTTTAATACGTTTAATTTACGTTTTGAAATGTTTTTGGGTAATAAATGTTAGTTATTTGATTGATGTTAACAATTTCGTCAAGATCTGAGTATGATACCTGGTCTCTGATGTTGTTGTTGTTTGTTATTAATTTATTGTTGTTGGCAACTGTTGTTTTATCTGATTGCCCAGTTTTGACTGTTGTAGTGTGTTTTAGGCTATCATTAGCAGTTGTTGGGACATCTTTGCCTAGAGTCGGCTGTTGTGTAGCAATTGATGCATATGTATTTTGTCCATTCTTGTGTCTATTATTATATATTAAGCATGCAGTTTTAATGTCGGTTTTGTGTGTGATTTGGATGGCTATTATTTCGTGTTTTTCAATAAACACTGAACATTTTTTGTCGATTGAGGAATATTTGATGTCTGTATATTTTTTGCTACGCAGTTGACGCAAGCAACTTCATTTTTACAAGATTTCATCTCATTGCGTTCGGTGTGTTGATCTAGTCCACATATTATGCATGTTTTTTTCGCACTGCAAACTTTTTGGGTGTGTCCGTATTTTAGGCAGTTCTTACAGCGCAAAGACAATGGTATGTAAGGTCTTATCTTTGTACGTACATACCCAATGTATACATATTCGGATAGTGTATGTGTCGCAAACGTAAGAATTATCAGGCCGGTTTCGGTGAATTTTTCTTCCTTTTTTTTTGTATTTTGCGAATTTTGCACACGTCGTGGACTCCCAACTCTTTGAGTATATCCTCTTCAGCTATGTTTCATAGCTCGTTAGAGTAAATTATGCCCTTAAATTGGTTGAGTGAGTTGTGCTCAGTGTCTTTTACCGATATTGCCTCGGAAAGTCTTGTTAACTTGAGTAATTTGTGTGCTTGCTTTTGATCTTTATTTTTTATCACAAAGCCGTTACGTTTTTTTTATTAGAAATGGTGAAATATTTTTTAAGATTTCACCATTGTTGATACGTTGTACAATGAGGTACTTAGGTCCTGCGATGTGTATCTGTTTATTTGTATGACTTCTAAGCCGATCCGGTGGATCAGATGGTTTTCCCATTGTAGAAGATTGGAAAGTCTTAATTACTTTCGTTAGTTTTACTTTAGTTCTTGTATATTACGAACATGAGAATAAGAAGAAATGAGTGACTTGATTTACAGAAGAACAATGTGTTGTTCGGAAATGTACGTCCTATCGCTTCGACTGTTAGTCAGAGACTGTGAAAAAGGGTATAATTGTTTTGTGCAAATGTATTTAACAGGCAGAAGATAGCATCTCTCCTCTGTACGTCTGTATGAACGCAGTGATCTCGGAAACTACAAAAGCTTAAGTCCTAAACTTTTCGACAAAAGATTATCCTAAGCCATACGCATTTCGATACCTTACTCCGTTTTATTACACAGCAGCACATCTCAGAAAGTTTAGTTTATTATGTTCTCGTAAAGTAGACGCTGTTTAGGAATATTTCGGATTTTTCATTATTTATTATTTCGGATATATCAAAAACACAATTCAAGTACTATAGACTTGCGCTTTGGTTTTTACATTGTTTTGAATGCTCTTGTTAAGTCGTAAATTTCATAACGATCATACTCTTAGTTTTCCATAGTGAGGGCCTAACGTAGCTGCTGAGAGTAAAATGCGCGGCAAGCGGCGGTGTATGAATGCAAAGGTGTTTAAATTTATGTAATGAGAGATTTCCGCTGTGTTCAGGGTATTTCGTAGTCGTTCCCTCCCGACTGGAGCCATCTTTCTTGTTGGAGCATGGTATTGTCAGCTGTTATGCTCCATGTCGCGGTTTATCTCTTTTTTATTAGCTCATCTAATGTATGAAGTATCTAGGATCAAACTATTTATTGGAAAATTATATTATTAGTCAGATTCGTCCGTATGCCTTTCGTGGATAAAGACCGAACCATCGAAACCTAACATATTTGTCTCTAATCGATTTTCTGCTGTTTAAGATTTAACTCATGTCAAGGAATAGTGCTACGTTCCCATTTCGCTCAATTCGGCGAATATACTCTCCAAAGGATCCACACCAAATGAATTATAGCGCTCCACACGGTGGTTAAACGGCTCGTTGTTGAAACTAACATTTTCGATACAATCCAGCGATATTCGCATATGTCATTCAAATTATCTGTAGAGTCAGGCATCAGGCATCTCCTATTAAATCTAGCCCAGAGAATACATTTATGGAAGCACATTTAAGCGCTCAAAGCAAAGAGAGCTGTTAGGCCAACCAGTTTCGCGTCTCAGAGTTGATGGTCTTTAAAAAAAAACTCCGCGCTGGACTTCGAAGCACGTCATCCAATAATTTTTCCGAGGCAAAATTCCATTACTAATTTGCTCATTTTAAGTTTTCATGAAGTTCCGTTGGTTCACGGTCACTTCTTGCTCACATTCGTTTGCAATACTTGCCGATTGGCGGAAGGAAGACTGTATCCAAGGTGGTTGGAAAATGTGTCATATGCTTTCAAGTCAAGCCACTCTTCTAAACGACTAGAGTACATCATGGCTGATCTTCCAAAAGAACGCGAGAATGGCTGCCGAGCTTGTAAAGCCACAGGTGTTGATTATTGTGAAATATTTTGTTATAAGTCAGATGAGAATCTTCGTCAGCTTTGCTACAAAGGCAGTGTATATGCAGCTGGTATCTACTACTTCGTTCTTGAATGCGTTAAAGAGATTAATCTCCATTCTCCAGTCAAAACAGCAAAGCTCAATTTTTATCACGCTGTTGGCTTTTTAGCCTTGATCTTCGAAGAGCTTCGCACACTTTCCTGCATATATTGTCGATTATTAATTCTAGGCCATTTCAGAAGAATCTGCTGATCTAGATATGCTCACTGCACCTCACTTCCTAACTGGTGGCCCTAACTCATAGCTTGTTGAGCCTGTTGTGACGCATTTTCAGTTCAATCGTTTGTATGGCTTATCATGGCCGAAAATCTTCCGTCTGTAGTAGCTCGAGTAGCTATCTTGCGCACCGGAACAGGAGTGACGAAGAGATCCGTCAGCAAGCTGTGCCTGTTGCCCATCGAGGAATCAGTTGAATGCCCATGAATTCCAATGGCGGAGAATATTTGATTACGCAGCTCTAGCAGCTGGATTATTATGTATAATACCTCACTCACGCTATGACGTATAAATTTAACTATATTACGTTACTCTGCTTAAGTAACTCCTCATAATAACTTATTTGCTGCTGTGCAGCGAGACAGTTAAGTTTGTTTCGTTCGCTTCGTGTCTTTTTTTTTTAATTATTGGACGTAGATGTACGTATGTATGTGCGGCCTAACGCTGCCAAGGAAGGGCTTGTAAACGCGCGGACCAAGGCAGAGACCTGGCGTCAGCTGATCGCTCGTAAGCAGTGAATTAATCTTAGCCGAGCTAAGTATGAAGTTCGCAAATAGAAAAAGAATAAAGTTCATGTTGTTATACAGAAGTCATCGGAGAAAGACAAATTGTAAACGCGCGGACCAAGGCAGAGGGCCCGCGGCATAACTTACTGACGAATATCGCGAACAAAAAGAAAGATGACTTAACAGAAAAGTTTTTAAACTATGTGTGTAACTAGTTTCCTTATTATATGGAAAAGATTATAATAGTTGGGTTATTTAGTAACTTCCATAGTTACTATTTAAGGTTTGAAGAAAAAGCGGTAAAAAAAAATTCTAGTAATTCTGCTCGGAACTGCAAAACTAATCTTGTTGATCTAAGAGCATGAGCAAGGTTCTAAGATCAGAATTTATTATTATTACTATTGATAGAGTTTAGTACTACAATCTCCCAGGTCCCTCTCTAATGAATTATAATTCCTTATCCAGTCCTAACTTGCAATTATGCAATGATATTTTCTGGCTTAAGAGTTATAATTTCTCTTGTGCTAAGAGGCTTGCCCTCCAGCTAAGACAGTCTTGACCTGAATGCTAATGAACAGTCCTCTAGAATATGTTCCGGTGTTTCGTCACCCTCCAGACACAGTCCTCCACAATCTTTAGCTTGTGTATGTGCTTGCGTAGCCTGCAGTGTCCTTTCAGAAAGCCCGAGATAATGCAAAGTGAACGTTTGCACATGTTTCTTACTTTGTCTTGCACCCTGTGACGTTTGACAGTACTTTTCGCAATCACGTCGTGCCTCTGATCGAATACTTGGCTTCAATATGCTTGGTCCTATTCGGGGGCACTCGCCCTTTCTTGCTAATTCATCTCCTACCTCGTTCACTAGAATCCCAGCGTCGCCTGGAACCCAGTAGATGGTCACACTGTTAGTCTCGCCTTACTTGTTCAGGGTCCCTTGACATTGCCAGACACGCTCAGATACCACCTTATAATCAGATAGAGCTTTTATTGCTGATTGGTTTTCCGAGAAAATTGATATGTCTTTATGCGTGCACCCTCTTTCAAAGTTGAATGAGGCACACATCTCTATGGCGTAAATCTCTGCCTGGAAAATGCTTGCGAGTTTCCCTAGCGATTCGTAGTAGCGGACTCTGGGTCGACAGACCCCGCTCCTGCTACTAAGCTCTACTCTGAAGAGCTAGTCGAAACTATATTTGGGCTCTGATTCGTCTTGCAGGTATTGCGTAAGCAGTTCCAGTCCGCTGGCGTTTGTCTTAGATAGCCCCTTTGCGACTGTAATATGCGATATTTCCGCAACCTGTTTGATGTAGATACGAAGAGGCGGTAGCCCAAAAGAGCGTCCTTACTCCAGCGCCGTAGCTAACAATAGGTTGAACTAAGTCCACATTTTACCAGTAAGGGCTCTACAGCTCATCAGAGCGAGAGTGGCCTTTTTGATAACTTGTTCCGTTTGAGGCTTCCATTTCGAGTTTTTGATCTAGAATGACTCCCAGATACTTGATTTCTGTGGAGAGCGGTATTGTTGTGATGCTAACTGTCACCTCCGCTATCCTGGTTTTTTAAAAGTTGCCAGCCATCTTGATATGTCGACATTCCTTTTGCGGTGCCTGACTACTTCATCATGCGCCTGGTTATAGACAGTGCTCTCTTTTGAGAGTGTTTCAGTGACTTCTACTAAGCGTAGTCTCTGTCGATCTGCAGGCTCGATATGCGTGTAGCCTAAAGTGCAGTGGATGGTTACTTCAGTAGCTCAGCCAGTCCACTAGTCCACTATCTTTTCTAAGGTTTTGAACAAGAAAGAGGTCAGGCTTATTGGCCGAAAGGATGTTCGTTCTTCCTACCTTAAAAAAGAAAATAACAACAAATCCAGACCCTTTTGTAGATGTATAGGCAGGAAGCCATTTACTCCTGGAGATTTGTATGACGAGAAATTGCCAACTGCCCATTTTATTTTGTGTTCGGTGAGAATCTTTGAAGCCAGTTTCCAATTTAGAAGTTACGGAAATAGGATCGTTTGCTATTCCGTATCTCTTTGTTGTACTCTGTGAGTTTCGGAGTGTATTGATCCCTTTGTCACTGCTTTTCTTTGCTGCATTAAACTGACGTCTGACTTCTAATCTAAGTTTATCTCGTTTCTTAATCCACACCGGCTTGTCTCTCTTGAAGGTTATCTCCATTTCCTTACGACATGCGTGGTAGGCGACTGTTAAAATCCCATTAGGACGTTCCGTTAGAAGTTCAACTCCAATGGCTGATCTTAATTTCTTCCGTTCATTTAGCATACCTTAATCCCAAAGTGGACTGATAGAGTTTGTAACGAACTCATGAAGCGATGTCTCAGCAAGTACACCCTGTCTATTAGTGGGTCGGCTGTGCTCAGGGAAAGTAGCGTGGGTCTTGTGTACCGCCTTGACAAATGCATTACGATATTAAAATCGTAGACAGGAAAAGGAAAAAAAAGTGATTGGACAAACAAACCAAACGAACTTTAACGGACCACAAAATATACTCTATATCTTATAAGATTGGAGAACTGAGATGGTGTTGTTCTCCGTCTTTACCCACCCTACCTGTAGGAACAAATCAAATATATGCTCCTACCCTACGTGTGCCCGCGGTGTTACGAACTTAAGGTGCCCTTACAAAACGTAATTTATTCCATTCTTATTAGCGTATATTCTTCAATTAAAATCCAATGTGTTCATGTTACTCATTACTTATATGTAATACAAAAATAATTTAAGCGTTAAATTTACCATATATATATATATATATATATATATGTGTACCTACTCAAATTGAAAGAGAAATTGTAAAAAGAAAGAGAAAAGTCTTAAGCTCAATAGCAAAATCAGTTTGTTCTCTTTGTCTTTCTTTTTACATTTTCTCTATATATATATATATATATATATATATATATATATATATGTGTGTACCTATCAAATTGAAAGAGAAAATGTAAAAAGAAAGACAAAGAGAACAAACTGATTTTAATATATTTATATATATATATATGTAAAAAGAAAGAGAAAAGTCTTAAGCTCACTAGCAAGAGTGTAACTTGTTTATGTTCTTGATTTAAAATCAGTTTGTTCCAAAAAAAAAAAATGACGAGAATTAGCAAAAAAATAAAAGAAATGAGCTTCGATCTTCAAACGCCCTCGCAGTCATATGAAATGCCAAACGAATAAAAGACAAAAGAAACGTAAAGCAAGCAAGCACACTGCTGCAGCTGGTCTACACTGATTCGCTTGCATATGTCTGTCTAGCGTCTGCGACTCGCACTCAAAGACAAGGCACTTTTTTTTTGTTGCATTTTATCACACATTATTATTCGGCTATGCCGTACTTACGACCTTGTAGAGTCCATCGATGCCAGCAGGCCTGTTGACGTTGATTGACAATATGCGGCGAAAAGAATTTATATTTATTTGCGGAAGCAACAAAAGCAAGCAATGGCCCAAACTATAATGGAATTACTAAAAATTTATTAATTTTAAAAAACAACCGGCACAACGATACGATATAGCAGAGTAGCTAGTGTTTCCTGAAGTGGTAGCGGGCGCAGGCGCTAGTCTATGTAGTTCCGCCACCTGTATCAATATCTGCAAGTGAAGCGTAGCTATGGCCGGAGTTATATCGGTTGGTATTGGCGCTGTATTCCAACACGTGTTGTCAGCTCGTCACTTGTCCTATCGAACTTGATCAGGCGAATTCCGGTGTTGTGCACCATGGACATTATGCAGTGCAGCGTGTGGGTGGTACGGAATGCGCGTGGTTCTGCACCTGCGTAGAGCTAGTGGCGCACACGTCTAAGGCACCCGCGAAATGCGCGGCCACCGGTGTGGTGCAGGCGCTCGCAGTTGCGGAGTTTAACCGAGGATCGTCGTTATCCGAATGGATGGTTTCCGCGCACAACGTCTTGACACAACCGGCACCACCGAACACGCAACCTTATGAATGTGGAATCAAAAATGTTGGCTTTGTCAACCGAAACGAATATTGTTAGTAGAGGACAAAAGAAGTCGATCCGAGCCGGCGAAAATCAATTATGAGAACGGATTGCTAATAGAAGGAAAAGATAAATATTCTTTTCTCCCCACGCGACTTCACTAATAATTACCTAATCAGAGCTGCACACTGGCGACCTTCAGCAGAGCTTTCTATTGAGTGGAAGGCATGCGCAGAGCGGAAGTCTAACTAGGCTAAAAAAAAGCAAGCATTTGACAGAGAAAAAGCTCTCTTGAGCTGCATCAGCTGCGCAACTGCAGTAACTACCCACTCGCTCAGCTTCAATAAAAGCATTACAGGCACGTCCTTAAAATTGTGCAGAACTTTTAAACCACACCCAAGAATTATTCGCACCCTCACACCACAGGTTTAATCTTTGGCTACCAGCCGAAGATAAGAGCTGAAAAAAACAAAGGGATGCGAATGTCAATTACCATATGCCCTTCGCATGAAAATTACCTAACTCCCTACCATTCAAATCCTCAAGCAAATATATCGATTGACTCAGCTTTTTCTTTATGCGAGCCTTAGTGCTAATCGGAGCTAGCTTAGCATTAAAGTTAGCAGCAGCCTTACTTAAGGATAAATTTCTTTTGACCACCTCTTGGCCAATTTCAAAGGAACGTGACTTCGACCGCAAATCGTATGGGCGCTGATTTTTCTTATATGCCTCGGTCTGATGCCTGTCAATGGTAGACCGTATCCTTTGAAATTCATCCACCCTAGTCAAACTGGCTTTGCCTTTACTAAGTAAAATCCGGGTTCGCAACAACTTAAAATCTTGACCATGTACCAGCATGTGTTGCCCAAAAACTACGAAATAGGGGGACACGCCAATTGACTGGTGTATGGAATTTCTCAGAGAACAGTTAATGCTGCTAAGAAAAACATCCCACTCACGCTGATCCGTGCAAACATATGCTCTTAAAGCGGCGTTAATCAAACGATTAACCCTTTCTGCCGCGTTCGATTGCGGGGCATAGCTCCAGTGCACAAATATTGAATGCCGTATTTAGAGAGAAATTTTGAGAAATCACGGCATTTAGATTGGACACCATTATCACACACAATTATTTCTGGCACTCCAAAGCACGAAAATATATCTTCCTTCAGGATATCCATGACTACATTTAAAGTAAATTTCTTTACTGCATTTAAAAATTAAAATTTTGAAAAATGATCTAAAATAATAAATATACCAATGTTACCCTTTTTAGTACTGGGAAAAGGACCAATAAAATCTACATACAAGCGTCGAAACGGTCTTTCGCTGGTTACTCGAGCGCCCATCGGAGGCTTAAACGAACGAGTGGGATATTTGGTGATCTGGCATATTTCACAGTTGCCGATGTAATCGCGGACGTTAACAACCATCTTTGGCCAGTAAAATCTATGACGAATTCGCTCTAAGCATTCCACAATGCGCCGAAGATGGTTGGTCATGAGCAGCACTAATCACGCTCTCTCGCAACGGTAGAGGGACTAACAGTTTCCAGCACTCCGCTTGCTGCGCCTGGTCCTAAACTAAAAGCATGATCGGTTATTAGTACGTAACATGAGCATTAAAATGTGCTTTGCATTGCATGCGCAACGGACGTGTTTATACTTGCGCCTCGAAATAATTCACTTTTCATCGTTTTAACCAAAACTTAACCTGTGCTTTTTTACCATATTTAGTATTGTGACTGTGTGATTAATCGGGTGTGTAAAACACACAGTTGGACTTTAATTGGCAGTTCTTAAAAACATTATTTAAAATTGAATTTGAATACAACAAAAACAACAATCTGAAGCGCGAAACTATTTTGTTTTTGCATTTTCGTTCTCGTCATATTTCTGTTTTCTATTCGCGCTCTCAACGCTACTAATATCTTTCCCGCGCTCAAACTAATATTGTTGTTGGTGTTGGTTGTGGTTATTTTGTTTGGTTTTTGCTCTTGTTTTGATTCCGTCCTGCTTGCTTTGGTCGTCGCGCCGTTGTCTGTTTAGCGTTGTTGCTTTAAGTACAAATCGGCGTCTCATATTATTTTAACACTAGTGTGCCTATCTTTTTTATACCTCGAACCCATTGAAAATGGGTAACACGGGTATAGTGGTTTTGTGCAAATGTCTGTAACAGGCAGAAGGAAGCATCTTAGACCCCATAAAGTATATATTCTTGATCAGCATCACTAGCCGAGTCGATTAAGCCCTGCTCGTCTATCTGTTCGTCTGTCTGTCCGTACGTCTATCCGTCCGTCTGTATGAACGCGTCGATTTCAGAAACTACAACGGAGACAGCTGAACTTGCACTTTTTAGGTTCGTATATACCATTCGCAGATCAAGTATATTTCAAATGATCGATAAATTGCCCCGTTTTCTTATAATCAGTGCATATCGGGTTTTTGACCTCAGAAAATATAAGAGCTGGAGCCACCAAAATTGGCTTAATATGTTTTTGTAAAGGATACACAGGTTATGAATATTTCGGATTTTTAATACCCCCATATCAAAATAAAAATAAAAAAAATACAGAAATAAAGTTCTACAGACTTTCGCTTTGATTTGTACACAGATTTCAATGCTCTTGTTAGGTCCTGAAAGCCTATTCTTACACTAGAAGTTATTTGAAAATTAACTTTCCATTGGGGGGCTACGCAACTGCTTGAGCATATCTCGGTGGCCAGAGCCACCAAATTTTTTTTAATAGTCTGCTAAATGTATAAAGGCCGTTTTCACATCTTGCTGACAACCATAAAGTGTAGATAAATTTGCCGATAAGAGACAATTGATTTTCATGTCAAAAATTTAGTTAAATCCAGGTGATAACTTATAGGGCCTTGTAAGGGTTAAGCCCCGAGTTGACAAATATCACAATCTGGTTCAGTTATCAGTGTTGCCCACTGGCTGAAGCTCACTATATGACAACGTAGTTGAACTTTTACTGTTGCACCTTTTCTCTTGAGTCATTATTTTATTTTCTCGATTCATTAAAAAATTCACAATTCACACTCAAATGTCAAACAACTTTTTTGATCGGACTGGCAACATTTTCAACTCAAATTGGCAGCCTTCGCTAGAGTGTGACCCAATTAGGGGCCCCGAAATGCCACAAATTTTAAATGTTATGCTATGTTATGTTAAAATCAAGATGTGGGAACGTGATTTTAGTATAAAGTGACTATAGTTTACTACAGTTAACTTTAGTAGTAGGGAACTGTATGTTCTGTGACAGGAAGTTGCTGTCAATTTAATTACGCGATGTGAATAATTCATGATTTATGACCCTACGTGACCCTAATTAATATTCAGACACCTGACCCTTTTTGAAGGAGGGGTGTGACGGGACCGATCGTTAATATTCAGGTACGTGATCCTTTTTTAGGGAGGGACAAGTGAGGGAACCAATCGTCATGAGCCTTTGTGACCTTTTGATGAGGGGGGAGCTGAGGAAAGTGGCCGTTACATTTTAGTAACGGTCCCTTTTCTGAAGTAGCGTGGGTGCCCGATCATTAAAATTCAGATTTTAAGTGGGAGGGGGTTATGAGATCACGTGCGCACAAGTGCACGCATCGATTTGTTCATCTACTTTTTCGGGGGTGGGAAAAGGGACCGATCATTAAAAACTGGTTTAATAAGAGGCCGCTCATTTAAATTCAGATTTTAATTGGGAGGGGTTATGAGATCACGTGCGCACAAGTGCACGCATCGACTTGTTCATTTACTTTTTCAGGGGTGGGTTGAGAGCTCGATCAGGCACGTGCGCATTTAATTTACTCTTCCTTTTCTGAAGAGTGTGAACAGACCGTTTTTCTACACGGCGAAGTGCGGCGCACACTTGTAAACAGGTTTTGTTAGAGAACTCAGCTTTTTCTTTATGCGAGCCTTAGTGCTAATCGGAGCTAGATTAGCATTAAAGTTAGCAGCAGCCTTACTTAAGGATAAATTTCTTTTGACCACCTCTTGGCCAATTTCAAAGGAACGTGACTTCGACCGCAAATCGTATGGGCGCTGATTTTTCTTATATGCCTCGGTCTGATGCCTGTCAATGGTAGACCGTATCCTTTGAAATTCATCCACCCTAGTCAAACTGGCTTTGCCTTTACTAAGTAAAATCCGGGTTCGCAACAACTTAAAATCTTGACCATGTACCAGCATGTGTTGCCCAAAAACTACGAAATAGGGGGACACGCCAATTGACTGGTGTATGGAATTTCTCAGAGAACAGTTAATGCTGCTAAGAAAAACATCCCACTCACGCTGATCCGTGCGAACATATGCTCTTAAAGCGGCGTTAATCAAACGATTAACCCTTTCTGCCGCGTTCGATTGCGGGGCATAGCTCCAGTGCACAAATATTGAATGCCGTATTTAGAGAGAAATTTTGAGAAATCACGGCATTTAGATTGGACACCATTATCACACACAATTATTTCTGGCACTCCAAAGCACGAAAATATATCTTCCTTCAGGATATCCATGACTACATTTAAAGTAAATTTCTTTACTGCATTTAAAAATTAAAATTTTGAAAAATGATCTAAAATAATAAATATACCAATGTTACCCTTTTTAGTACTGGGAAAAGGACCAATAAAATCTACATACAAGCGTCGAAACGGTCTTTCGCTGGTTACTCGAGCGCCCATCGGAGGCTTAAACGAACGAGTGGGATATTTGGTGATCTGGCATATTTCACAGTTGCCGATGTAATCGCGGACGTTAACAACCATCTTTGGCCAGTAAAATCTATGACGAATTCGCTCTAAGCATTCCACAATGCGCCGAAGATGGTTGGTCATGAGCAGCACTAATCACGCTCTCTCGCAACGGTAGAGGGACTAACAGTTTCCAGCACTCCGCTTGCTGCGCCTGGTCCTAAACTAAAAGCATGATCGGTTATTAGTACGTAACATGAGCATTAAAATGTGCTTTGCATTGCATGCGCAACGGACGTGTTTATACTTGCGCCTCGAAATAATTCACTTTTCATCGTTTTAACCAAAACTTAACCTGTGCTTTTTTACCATATTTAGTATTGTGACTGTGTGATTAATCGGGTGTGTAAAACACACAGTTGGACTTTAATTGGCAGTTCTTAAAAACATTATTTAAAATTGAATTTGAATACAACAAAAACAACAATCTGCAGCGCGAAACTATTTTGTTTTTGCATTTTCGTTCTCGTCATATTTCTGTTTTCTATTCGCGATCTCAACGCTACTAATATCTTTCCCGCGCTCAAACTAATATTGTTGTTGGTGTTGGTTGTGGTTATTTTGTTTGGTTTTTGCTCTTGTTTTGATTCCGTCCTGCTTGCTTTGGTCGTCGCGCCGTTGTCTGTTTAGCGTTGTTGCTTTAAGTACAAATCGGCGTCTCATATTATTTTAACACTAGTGTGCCTATCTTTTTTATACCTCGAACCCATTGAAAATGGGTAACACGGGTATAGTGGTTTTGTGCAAATGTCTGTAACAGGCAGAAGGAAGCATCTTAGACCCCACAAAGTATATATTCTTGATCAGCATCACTAGCCGAGTCGATTAAGCCCTGCTCGTCTATCTGTTCGTCTGTCTGTCCGTACGTCTATCCGTCCGTCTGTATGAACGCGTCGATTTCAGAAACTACAACGGAGACAGCTGAACTTGCACTTTTTAGGTTCGTATATACCATTCGCAGATCAAGTATATTTCAAATGATCGATAAATTGCCCCGTTTTCTTATAATCAGTGCATATCGGGTTTTTGACCTCAGAAAATATAAGAGCTGGAGCCACCAAAATTGGCTTAATATGTTTTTGTAAAGGATACACAGGTTATGAATATTTCGGATTTTTAATACCCCCATATCAAAATAAAAATAAAAAAAATACAGAAATAAAGTTCTACAGACTTTCGCTTTGATTTGTACACAGATTTCAATGCTCTTGTTAGGTCCTGAAAGCCTATTCTTACACTAGAAGTTATTTGAAAATTAACTTTCCATTGGGGGGCTACGCAACTGCTTGAGCATATCTCGGTGGCCAGAGCCACCAAATTTTTTTTAATAGTCTGCTAAATGTATAAAGGCCGTTTTCACATCTTGCTGACAACCATAAAGTGTAGATAAATTTGCCGATAAGAGACAATTGATTTTCATGTCAAAAATTTAGTTAAATCCAGGTGATAACTTATAGGGCCTTATAAGGGTTAAGCCCCGAGTTGACAAATATCACAATCTGGTTCAGTTATCAGTGTTGCCCACTGGCTGAAGCTCACTATATGACAACGTAGTTGAACTTTTACTGTTGCACCTTTTCTCTTGAGTCATTATTTTATTTTCTCGATTCATTAAAAAATTCACAATTCACACTCAAATGTCAAACAACTTTTTTGATCGGACTGGCAACATTTTCAACTCAAATTGGCAGCCTTCGCTAGAGTGTGACCCAATTAGGGGCCCCGAAATGCCACAAATTTTAAATGTTATGCTATGTTATGTTAAAATCAAGATGTGGGAACGTGATTTTAGTATAAAGTGACTATAGTTTACTACAGTTAACTTTAGTAGTAGGGAACTGTATGTTCTGTGACAGGAAGTTGCTGTCAATTTAATTACGCGATGTGAATAATTCATGATTTATGACCCTACGTGACCCTAATTAATATGCAGGCACCTGACCCTTTTTGAAGGAGGGGTGTGAGGGGACCGATCGTTAATATTCAGGTACGTGATCCTTTTTTAGGGAGGGACAAGTGAGGGAACCAATCGTCATGAGCCTTTGTGACCTTTTGATGAGGGGGGAGCTGAGGAAAGTGGCCGTTACATTTTAGTAACGGTCCCTTTTCTGAAGTAGCGTGGGTGCGCGATCATTAAAATTCAGATTTTAAGTGGGAGGGGGTTATGAGATCACGTGCGCACAAGTGCACGCATCGATTTGTTCATCTACTTTTTCGGGGGTGGGAAAAGGGACCGATCATTAAAAACTGGTTTAATAAGAGGCCGCTCATTTAAATTCAGATTTTAATTGGGAGGGGTTATGAGATCACGTGCGCACAAGTGCACGCATCGACTTGTTCATTTACTTTTTCAGGGGTGGGTTGAGAGCTCGATCAGGCACGTGCGCATTTAATTTACTCTTCCTTTTCTGAAGAGTGTGAACAGACCGTTTTTCTACACGGCGAAGTGCGGCGCACACTTGTAAACAGGTTTTGTTAGAGAACTCAGCTTTTTCTTTATGCGAGCCTTAGTGCTAATCGGAGCTAGCTTAGCATTAAAGTTAGCAGCAGCCTTACTTAAGGATAAATTTCTTTTGACCACCTCTTGGCCAATTTCAAAGGAACGTGACTTCGACCGCAAATCGTATGGGCGCTGATTTTTCTTATATGCCTCGGTCTGATGCCTGTCAATGGTAGACCGTATCCTTTGAAATTCATCCACCCTAGTCAAACTGGCTTTGCCTTTACTAAGTAAAATCCGGGTTCGCAACAACTTAAAATCTTGACCATGTACCAGCATGTGTTGCCCAAAAACTACGAAATAGGGGGACACGCCAATTGACTGGTGTATGGAATTTCTCAGAGAACAGTTAATGCTGCTAAGAAAAACATCCCACTCACGCTGATCCGTGCAAACATATGCTCTTAAAGCGGCGTTAATCAAACGATTAACCCTTTCTGCCGCGTTCGATTGCGGGGCATAGCTCCAGTGCACAAATATTGAATGCCGTATTTAGAGAGAAATTTTGAGAAATCACGGCATTTAGATTGGACACCATTATCACACACAATTATTTCTGGCACTCCAAAGCACGAAAATATATCTTCCTTCAGGATATCCATGACTACATTTAAAGTAAATTTCTTTACTGCATTTAAAAATTAAAATTTTGAAAAATGATCTAAAATAATAAATATACCAATGTTACCCTTTTTAGTACTGGGAAAAGGACCAATAAAATCTACATACAAGCGTCGAAACGGTCTTTCGCTGGTTACTCGAGCGCCCATCGGAGGCTTAAACGAACGAGTGGGATATTTGGTGATCTGGCATATTTCACAGTTGCCGATGTAATCGCGGACGTTAACAACCATCTTTGGCCAGTAAAATCTATGACGAATTCGCTCTAAGCATTCCACAATGCGCCGAAGATGGTTGGTCATGAGCAGCACTAATCACGCTCTCTCGCAACGGTAGAGGGACTAACAGTTTCCAGCACTCCGCTTGCTGCGCCTGGTCCTAAACTAAAAGCATGATCGGTTATTAGTACGTAACATGAGCATTAAAATGTGCTTTGCATTGCATGCGCAACGGACGTGTTTATACTTGCGCCTCGAAATAATTCACTTTTCATCGTTTTAACCAAAACTTAACCTGTGCTTTTTTACCATATTTAGTATTGTGACTGTGTGATTAATCGGGTGTGTAAAACACACAGTTGGACTTTAATTGGCAGTTCTTAAAAACATTATTTAAAATTGAATTTGAATACAACAAAAACAACAATCTGCAGCGCGAAACTATTTTGTTTTTGCATTTTCGTTCTCGTCATATTTCTGTTTTCTATTCGCGCTCTCAACGCTACTAATATCTTTCCCGCGCTCAAACTAATATTGTTGTTGGTGTTGGTTGTGGTTATTTTGTTTGGTTTTTGCTCTTGTTTTGATTCCGTCCTGCTTGCTTTGGTCGTCGCGCCGTTGTCTGTTTAGCGTTGTTGCTTTAAGTACAAATCGGCGTCTCATATTATTTTAACACTAGTGTGCCTATCTTTTTTATACCTCGAACCCATTGAAAATGGGTAACACGGGTATAGTGGTTTTGTGCAAATGTCTGTAACAGGCAGAAGGAAGCATCTTAGACCCCATAAAGTATATATTCTTGATCAGCATCACTAGCCGAGTCGATTAAGCCCTGCTCGTCTATCTGTTCGTCTGTCTGTCCGTACGTCTATCCGTCCGTCTGTATGAACGCGTCGATTTCAGAAACTACAACGGAGACAGCTGAACTTGCACTTTTTAGGTTCGTATATACCATTCGCAGATCAAGTATATTTCAAATGATCGATAAATTGCCCCGTTTTCTTATAATCAGTGCATATCGGGTTTTTGACCTCAGAAAATATAAGAGCTGGAGCCACCAAAATTGGCTTAATATGTTTTTGTAAAGGATACACAGGTTATGAATATTTCGGATTTTTAATACCCCCATATCAAAATAAAAATAAAAAAAATACAGAAATAAAGTTCTACAGACTTTCGCTTTGATTTGTACACAGATTTCAATGCTCTTGTTAGGTCCTGAAAGCCTATTCTTACACTAGAAGTTATTTGAAAATTAACTTTCCATTGGGGGGCTACGCAACTGCTTGAGCATATCTCGGTGGCCAGAGCCACCAAATTTTTTTTAATAGTCTGCTAAATGTATAAAGGCCGTTTTCACATCTTGCTGACAACCATAAAGTGTAGATAAATTTGCCGATAAGAGACAATTGATTTTCATGTCAAAAATTTAGTTAAATCCAGGTGATAACTTATAGGGCCTTATAAGGGTTAAGCCCCGAGTTGACAAATATCACAATCTGGTTCAGTTATCAGTGTTGCCCACTGGCTGAAGCTCACTATATGACAACGTAGTTGAACTTTTACTGTTGCACCTTTTCTCTTGAGTCATTATTTTATTTTCTCGATTCATTAAAAAATTCACAATTCACACTCAAATGTCAAACAACTTTTTTGATCGGACTGGCAACATTTTCAACTCAAATTGGCAGCCTTCGCTAGAGTGTGACCCAATTAGGGGCCCCGAAATACCACAAATTTTAAATGTTATGCTATGTTATGTTAAAATCAAGATGTGGGAACGTGATTTTAGTATAAAGTGACTATAGTTTACTACAGTTAACTTTAGTAATAGGGAACTGTATGTTCTGTGACAGGAAGTTGCAGTCAATTTCATTACGCGATGTGAATAATTCATGATTTATGACCCTACGTGACCCTAATTAATATGCAGGCACCTGACCCTTTTTGAAGGAGGGGTGTGAGGGGACCGATCGTTAATATTCAGGTACGTGATCCTTTTTTAGGGAGGGACAAGTGAGGGAACCAATCGTCATGAGCCTTTGTGACCTTTTGATGAGGGGGGAGCTGAGGAAAGTGGCCGTTACATTTTAGTAACGGTCCCTTTTCTGAAGTAGCGTGGGTGCCCGATCATTAAAATTCAGATTTTAAGTGGGAGGGGGTTATGAGATCACGTGCGCACAAGTACACGCATCGATTTGTTCATCTACTTTTTCGGGGGTGGGAAAAGGGACCGATCATTAAAAACTGGTTTAATAAGAGGCCGCTCATTTAAATTCAGATTTTAATTGGGAGGGGTTATGAGATCACGTGCGCACAAGTGCACGCATCGACTTGTTCATTTACTTTTTCAGGGGTGGGTTGAGAGCTCGATCAGGCACGTGCGCATTTAATTTACTCTTCCTTTTCTGAAGAGTGTGAACAGACCGTTTTTCTACACGGCGAAGTGCGGCGCACACTTGTAAACAGGTTTTGTTAGAGAAAAAGGTTCGATCGTAAATTCTAATGTATGGGATAAAAGAAAAACAACAGGTTTTCATTTTACAGATTTTTTGTCAATTTATTTATTGGTTTGTTTATACTACAATTTATTTAAATTAATTTTTCTAGCTTAGGATTAAATAGTTTTATGTATCATTCTATTACTTAATTTAGTGTACTGTGATATAAGGCGTTCTAGTTTTTGTATTCGTATAATATAAAAGTGACAGGCGCAGGTGTCACATCCAGTTATTGTCTGATCTGAGGACCAGGGACATATTGTTAAATGTTCTCCGTATTGCGATGTTCTAATGTGAGATTTTTCGTATTTGGTGAAATATTCTCGGTATTCCGCCAACAGCCGTTGATGCTCAGGAAAAATTATCCCATCAAATTCGGCTAGAAAATCATCGATTTTCTTTACAATGGAGATGTAGCCAAATTTTGAAGTTAATCCCATTTCTGTACTGTACTTCTTCAAGATCAAATTAGAACTGAATGCAGCCTTGATACTGGGAGCCTACTTATACAGCTGACTCTTTTTTTTAAATATTTCTCTATAGTTGTTTGCATCTCTTTCTATTTCTCGTCCCATCTTTTTAGAAATTTCAAAGCATAAACGAGTTAAATCTATTTCTTCGTCATTTCTATAAGTTACATTTAAATCGGTGAGCCGTATATCATTTTTTTGAGTCATTGCACATTTGGGAATAATATGGTTATAATATATACTTGTAATTTGATTTTTCAATAATGTATTCCAACATAAGAAAGATGTAAAAAATATACCCAATCGTATAAACGATCGCCAGGATTCGCCATCAAACTCAATTTTATTACCATATTGATTTAATACTAAAATACATTGATTTTCCGGTTTTCTATACCTAAAATGACACTTTACTGTATCAAGTAGGGGGTGATCAACTATTGTATCAGGCATTAAGAACTCAAACTGTTCAAGCCTTAACTGGATATATTCCTTGTGCGTTAACAATCGAATCCACTCCTCCTTTTCTAGGCCAATGAAATTTCGTTTATGTTGTTGCATCCAGATCATGGGTGTAAATGCTCTTGTAGTTGAAAATCCACACTTTACTTTTAGCTTAAGATCTACATAATATTCAAATCCGAAAATTAATTCATGATCTTGAGGCTTCCTACACTTTCTCGCTTTTTTTAACTGTTGCGTGGTCATGTTGGTTGACATCTGAATCAAACTAATTCTAAATTAACGTACGCGCACCTTTTAAGGCACCGACTCTCAATAAATCTTTTCAGTATGTTACATAAAGTTGAGGCAAGATGTTGAAGGTAGATAGAAACTCTTGCGTTTTGGTTGATTTCCAATATGTATTTGGAAACGATAATCAGGTTTTCGTTAAGGAACTAGCATTCATGCAGGGTGGTTCGGTTATTCCAAATTTCTTTCACTTCAAACCACCCTACAATATAAAGGAGCTGGATGAAGTAAATCAAAAGACTAATTCAATAGCCCAAGAATATGTAGATGGTTTGGATTGGTCGGATGGAGATATTTCATATTAAGGGCTGGAGGATATATTAACGCCATTAAACAGTTTCGCCTCAATCATTGTAAGGGGCGATGATAAGAAACAATTTTTAATGAAATATTTATCTTCAAACATAATTGATTTGGAGCTTGAAGAAAGTTTAATACATTTCCCAAACTATTTCACAAATTGCAGAATACATAAAAAATCTTCAAACCAATGCGCACTTAATAATTTATTCAAACTTTTTGTAATTATGGAATGTTCAAATTTCGAAATTTATGGAAAATAAAAATGCATAAATTTTATATTTTTTTAATTGAGCTGTTTTTATTTATTTATTTATTTTCTTAATAACTATAATAGTTATAATATGGTGCATTCAAATGATGCATAAAATCCTTGAACATAAATAGCAACTCGCTTCAGATCCATTTTGAGAAGTTTGTTTTTGATGCTTATACTAGACGATGCGCTGAACTAATCCAGTCAACGGAGAATATTCAACTAATCGATCATGCATAAGCAAATAATATACTTTTGTGTTCCTAGAACTTGCATTCTCCAGTTCGATAGAAACTCTCACATCAATTGGTCCCGTTTTAACAGCCTCATTCTGATGCGAAAGATCAATAACAATAATCGGCGCCTTTTCCTTAAACTCGCTAGGTGAAAGCAGCGGCCGAGACTCTTTCATATAATAGCTTTGTTGGAAATTTGCATACATGTCGTAGAGGCTAGCGAAACGTTCTCGTCCAAAATTAACATTCATGTCATCATATGGATACGTTTCAGAATTCAAGTACACTTTTATGTTTCTCAAGTGATTTTGAATTAGCGTTCCATTTAGTGTAAATGCTATTATCGCAAAACGGGGGCGCTCCCTGTTGGCTGCAAGCTTAACATTCCATATATGATGGGAGCCCTCCGCTAGTGCTACGAAATGCTATTGGTAACGAACCACCGTTTTTAGTCAAACTGAACATTGCCAATTTCTTTTCATCGCTAAGTGCTACATGTGGTATTTTCCATGTTATAGTGGAAATATTCAGTTTAAATTCAACATCTCCAATTTTCGAATAAAATACATCTTCCATGCTTTTAGTCATGAGTAGTATAAGCTCATGTTTACAATTTAACAAGACTTTATTATAGTCTTCTCCAAATCCAAGTAAGAATTTAAGAGGAACGGAGAAATTAAAATATCCACCGTTTGCTAGCTGTTTATCAGATCCATTAAACCATCCAGAGTTACTAAGCATGTGACTCTCGCTCTTGTTGATTGAAATGTAGTTTTTTAAGGTGGTCGTTGTACCAACAAATCGTGTGCGATCGATTTCAATGCCATTCAATTCATATCGAATTTCATCAAACAAATAACCCATACAATTGTTTTTTAATTTACCAGCGTTAGTAGGTGAGTTGTCAGCCAAACAAATCGAGCCCTCAATATTAATAAAACTCTCGCTCGGTAATACATAAAGATCCTGATTTTGGATTGTAATTCGAACTTCATCATTAGTCTTAAATGATTGAAGGTAGGGTGAGTAACTATGATATTCTTTTTTTATTATGCTCTCGTCGGAATAGGGCTTCTCTCGAACATTCAAGATATCGCTCATTGCGTTCTGATTGTAAGACCCAAAGACTTTAAAAATAATCTGTTTGCAGGTGTAAGAGTTCTCCTTACTGATCTTGTTTCCTCTATGTTAGAACTCGGAATGTTTGAGGTGGGGTTATTACACGCATATTTATTGTAAATTATCATTGTCGTGGTCTTAAATGTAAACGAACTGTAACGCTCTCTTCACGTAAATTAACTAAGTTTCCGTCTTGATCAACAATCCGTAAAATTAATGACTGAATCTCTCTCGTGTTCACTGGCAAATAAACCAGGTTGATAGGTTTGTCGCTCATTTTATAGCCTGGTGGTACGTTGAGAGTAAATTCATGCAACGCATGACTTGATTCTTCGTTCACATATGATCCGCTTACAATATTACACTCCAAGCGAATTGTATTCACTTTCAATATATCGAGAGGTTATCTGAGGTATGTACGGTATTTGACTTTAGCTCCCTTTTATAAAATCCAAATAATTTGCCAATAGTACGCTCTCTGTCAAAATATATGGGATGTTCCTTAGTTGAAATCATGACCTGAAGTGTGTTGTTGTTGCTCTCGATAAGTTAATGATTTATTTTTTTGGGTTCTACTTCCTTCATTTTCTCTATTATAACATTACTTATGTCATTTAGCTCGTAGGATCCCACGGGAATCTTGAATACATGTTCTCCAATATGGAATAAATTATTATCATGATCCACATTTGGAATCGAGTTATACATGTGAAAATCGATAAGAGCACATTCATAATCCGTATGTAGTATAATAGGCGGAAAGTAGTTTGCCGATAAAGTTGAACTGCATCCTGTTAACGTAAGTGTTGTTGACATTTTGACAAGTTGCGTGTAAGTGAAGTATCAATGAACGTTTTTGTCGTTAAATTTCAAATTCGAATGAAGTCTGCAAATCCTCGTCTATACCGTCCGTTATCTATGGGGTCATCTTTACAAATTAATAGAAAGCCATATCTTTCTTTCCAACATAATTGACAAATTTCCTTAAAACAATCGAAATTCATATCAACGCCTACATGATCCTGATAGACGTGCTTCATATTTAGGGCGTCTTGATTAAACATTAGAATTAGGTTTGCATTATCACGCACAAGATGTTTCGGAATACGTGTGTATGTTTGGCATAAAAAAACGCATCGATGTTGCTATGTCGCCCCATGCAAAAGTACGCACGAATATTATTTTTTTTTCACACGCTACATCATCAAATATCATTATCGAGTTCTTTTTGGCCTTGTCTGGTGCTATTACACTTTCATTTTCAGAATATGTAAAATAGCCCATGCCTTTGATCGGGCCTACAAGTTTTTTTAAATATTCGTATTTAGGTTGAAATAACGACTTTGAATACAAATAAATATTTTCAAATTTTAGTCCATTGGGACTCTCGATCAAACTAATCATTACATTTGTTTTCCCACAGTTAGAAGGTCCAACAATTAGGGCTCTAATTGAACTGGGTAAAAGGCTACTGTGCCTGATCGATTGGTTTTCATTATTTTTTAAATCGAAATTTCTCACTTCAATGTTCGTTTTTGCTTTATTAAACGCATATTAGTTAAGGTTTTTTCATAAGCATGTCACTCATTAACAGCTCTTTGAAGAATAATGAGCTAATAAAATGGTAATGCACTTTTATAAACTATTTATTAATAAAATTAACGTCTACCACGGAGGAGGTATCATTAATAAAATAATAAACTCACTGCCAGTAGAATTACACTTGCCAGGCTATCAGTTTTGTGGGCCGGGAACAAAACTCCAGTCACGTTTTGGAGCGCGGCGATAAGGGAATAAATCCATTAGACGCCGCCTGCAGAGAGCATGATATAGCATACTCAAATCACAAAGAATTAAGGAAACGTCATATAGCCGATCTGGTTCTAGCGGAAAGAGCGTGGGAGCGAGTTAAAGCATTTGACAGCAGTTTTGGAGAAAAAGCCGCAGCATATCTCGTAACTAACGCAATGAAAGCAAACAAAAAATTCGGCATGGGCCTCAATCAAAGGAAAAAAAACCAACGCAATATGAAAAAAAGAAAAAATTGGGCATGGGACTGAAGCAGAGGAAAAAGAAGCCAAAACCATGTGAAAAAAGAAAAAATTTATGCATGTAGTTAGAGTGGCTTCAAATATGTTAAAAAAGAAGAAACCTTATGATATTCACTCGGCAATCTAAATAGCTAAAAAAGTCATAGACAACTCAATTGGAGATAAGAAAAAAGATGTTATAATCCCGAGAATAATAAGTGTGCCTAAAGTGGGCGGGTTCTTGCCGCTTGTACCGATTTTAACAGCAATCGATGCCTTAGGAGGGCTTGCGTCCGGTGGTTCAGCTATTGTTAAAACTATTAACAGTGCTAATACCGCCAGAAAACAGCTAGAGGAGAATAAGCGACATAATAAAAAAATAGAAGCAATTGCTTTAGGCAATGGTCTGTATCTCAAGCCATACCAAAAGGGATACGGTATATCAACTCTTCAAAAAAACTTCTAGCGCAGCTACTTAATAAACCACTTTCAAACATTGATATTATGAACTTTGCACGCAAGCATATTCCTAATTTCAGAGGTGTATTTATGAGAGACTCACTTCCAAAACGTGTTCGTAAAAGGGAGTGTGGCATCATTAATTTAGAGTCTTCGACAGGAGGTGGGACACATTGGGTAGCTTTTTATAAAACAGAGAAGGAAAGTCGATATTTTGATAGCTTCGGGAATTTACCACCACCTTTAGAGCTAATCAAATATTTAGGAGATAAAATTAAATACAATTATAAACAAGAACAACGGTTCGATACTTTTAACTGTGGACACTTGTGTTTAAGGTTTCTACTATTGAATTAAAGAATATTTTATAAAGATTTATAAAAATTAAAATTCAACTAGTATTTTTGTATTTTTTAATGCATGGGACAACAAACAACAAAAAACAATAAATAAACAACAAATAAACAGCAAATAAACAACAATAAACAGCAAAAAACAACAAATAAACAACAATAAACAACAAATAAACAACAAATAAACAACAATACACAAGAAAAAACCACAATAAACAACAAATAAACAACAAATAAACAACAAATAAACAACAATAAACAACAATAAACAACAAATAAACAACAAATAAACAACATTAAACAACAAATAAACAACAAATAAACAACAATAAACAACAAATAAACAACAAATAAACAACAAATAAACAACAAATAAACAACAAATAAACAACAATAAACACCAAATAAACAACAAATAAACAACAATAAACAACAAATAAACAGCAAATAAACAACAATAAACAACACTAAACAACAAATAAACAGCAAATAAACAACAATAAACAACAATAAACCACAAATAAACAGCACAAAACAACAAATAAACCACTGGTTTCGTATTTAAGAAAATGAAGGAACATATTCTGAAGGAATTAACAAAGACAAGAAACGCATTAAAACGAAAATTTCAAAGCATAAAATTAGGGAGAGAAGAAAATGAATATCAATTAGAAGAGACATTTAAACCAATTACGCAACCTCCTAAAAAACTCATCACTGGAAATATACTACCCAATCAGCCTTTAAAGACGAAGAAAGAAGAAAATGAAGATTATACAAAACAAGAAATTAGAGTAGATCAAAACTATAGTAATGTATCTCATGATACATATGATGAGGAAATCACAGAAGATCAATTCTATTCTCAACCTTTTGTGTCAACTAATGAAAGCAATAATCAGCATACTGTAACAATAAATGTGAGTTATAATTTAAATCTGAGTGAGCTAGAGCGAAAGGGCGAGCTTGATAAAGCCTTTGGCCCCTACAAGAAAAGCGGAGAAATGAAATTGGGAGCAACTCAAATAATTGTAGATGATAATGAACTAATATTAGAAACCGGTGAAAAGTGGAAACTAACACCGGGATTATATTCTTTAATCTACCGTAAAAACCCCCAAGGCTATGACGAAATGGATTTGGAATCATATCAGAAAATTTTAATAAAAACCAATGCTCATAGAAGAAATCACTTACATAATGATGCTCTTAAGGGTAATCGCTCTAAAAGATATCTCACAATCATAAAAAAACTGTTTCCATCAATGAACGCGCCTAGTGCGATGTCTACACCTAACCGCCGTACAAAATCTATTCATGAAGGGGGCGCTCTAATGACACTTAATACAAGTAAACCAAATTATGTATACTGGGATGATCCGAATGAGATCGTTAATAGACTAAGACTTCTAGTTGCATCACAATCAGCTGGTCATAGTAATCATAACAATGAAATAGTTTCCATAATTGAAGAGCTGCGAGAAGCAAAAATAATTTTTTAAGTAAAAATGATACGTTCAATGATTTTAGCAACAATATCAAAATGTCGCTTGACAAGTTCGGACATTTTTCCTCCAGCAACATTACAAACCAAAATTATACTATGAAGAAATCTATTCCTGGCATATTGATAGATAATGAAAGTAATATTATTTTTTCAAACAAAAGACTTAAAAATGTAGGTGAACCCCTAGAAGACAATGATGTAAATTACATCGAACGAGAAACTGATAGGCGAGATAGCATCTAGTTTCCAGAATATAAAAGCTGAGAATAAAAGTGAAATTCAAAACACAGATAAATCACTTAAAGAGTACGTGAACATAGAAATTGAAACATTACTTCGTCTAATTGGCACTGAAAATCGAAAGATGCTATCTGCAATGGAGACATTAAAAACGCATATATTTACATATTTTAAACAACACGCAGTTTAGGGGAGAACTATAAATAATGCATGCACTTGTGAGGTATAAGGTAAAGACTTAATGGTCGTCGACAAGTTCGGTCACTTCTCTAATGAGTGACACAACAGGAAATATGATCTCCAGTTGTTGGACTTACATATGGATAATAAGCAATATGTTGATGCACAAAACAGGCGAATTAAAAACATCAGTAACGCAATGGACGAAAAGGACACGGTTAACACAAATTTTCTACAATCGAGAATCAACGAAGCGTCACAAGGCTTGCACACGCTTATAAACATCTAAAATGAAAAAAAACGTAAAAAATAAATATATAAAAAAAAATCAATATTGAAAGTCTCATTATTAACATACGCACCAAGTGAAGTTGACATTAAGAACAGAAAATATATAGATGGAAAAAATAAATCAATGGGAAAACATGACTAAAAGAGATTTAATTAATGAATTACATGCACCAGCCCGTAAAAACTTTAGGCGTCGACGTGTTGTTATAAAAGGAATCGACGACCTTTGGCAAGCAGATTTGGTAGAAATGGGAAAGTACTCGTCATCGAATAAAGGCTATAAATTTCTATTGACGGTTATCGACACATTCTCTAAATATGCATGGGGAGTTGCATTGAAATCTAAATCAGCTAAAGACATTACTAACGCTTTATCAAGTATTTTTAAATTTGGACGAATTCCTAAGAATTTACAAACCGACGATGGGAAAGAGTTCTTTAATACTACTTTCAAAACATTATGTGACAAAAATAACATCAACCACTATTCGACATATAGTGGGTTAAAAGCGTCTATTGTTGAACGTTTTAATATAACCCTCAAGGAAATGATGTGGCGAGAGCTTAGTTTCAAAGGAACATATCATTGGATTGAAATGTATAATAAATTGATTGATGAGTATAATCGAAAACATCATAGAGCTATTAAAATGGAACCGATAAGGTGACCTCATTAAATGAAGATAATCTGTTAAACACTGTTTACAATCATATTAAAATTTTTCACGGGGCAAAATTTCATGTGGGTGATATGTTCGTATAAGCAAGCATAAACATACATTTGAAAAGGGATATACTCCCAACTGGACAACGGAAATTTTTAAAATAATATATACATATAATATTAGAAGACTATCAGGGTGCACCCCTTCAAGGGGGTTTCTATAAAGAAGAGCTAAGGAAAACACGTTATCCAAATACTTATCTAGTTGAAAAGATAATAAAACGAAAAAACGAACGAGTTTTTGTTAAATGGTTGGGGTTCCCTAATGAACACAACTCTTGGATACACAAGAACGAGGTGCTCTAAATGGCGACAGATCATCAACGGCGAACCCCTGAAACCATTACACTCAAACACACACACACACACACACACAAACATACACACACAGCAATATTATACCAATTAATTTTCAATAAAAGACATTCAAATGAAATTCATAAAATGCGTATTTATTTATTCATGTTTATTTATTTATTTATTTATATATTTTTTTTTTTCTTATATATCTACAAATCACAATTAGAATATGAACTTATTCTATAATGACCCCAAGCATATGTTTGGATGCCATCTTCTCTTATTTTTCTCTTATCATCTAATCCACTTAAAGTGGTTTTCTTAACTCTATGCGTATATAAATTATGGAACTTAGTTCTAAACATTAGCATACTATCACATAATTTCTTATTTTCAAATAAACATTCCTTATAACTATTTAAATTTAATTTATCTAACGCAGATTTTTTGACTCCTTTAGATTTTTTTATGCACCCTCCGCCTTCAAGCGATAAGGAGTACATCTTTGCCCTTAAACCTACAAACTCGACCATACTTTTGCCACAGTTTTCGTCTTTCATCATTCCTAACACCTTTTTATTGCACCTTTTTATCCCGTATTTAACCGCTAAATCTTCGGGGTATTCCGAAGTATCAAACTTCATATCCACATCTTTGCTTATATCCGCAAAGAAATCATTTGTTTGAATGGAATAAATAAATTTGGGCTTCATGTAATCATAGTGGAAATCATACATTTTCCACTTTGATAATTCTAAGACTGTGAACCCTAAATACATCGGCTTATCATAAGTATTATGAAGTCGCTTCATTTGTATGGCATACATGTCTTCAGCAAAATGTGCAGAGCTATGCTCCCAACCGATTGCAGCTCACTGTTTACCAAGACGTGACTAGCTTGACATTTTTCCGTTTTTCAACGTTTTCCATCGTTTTCCCATAAACGGCATTGTTCAATAGCTTGAAGAAATCTTTCTCGAAATTGTTCTGTGCCATTGTTCTATGATGTGTGTTAAGATCAATGTATTTTTTGTGCTGTTTGAATCTTAACACACGATGGATCTTTGTCAACTCTAGCCAGTTTATCAAGCACTGCTGCAAATTTCTGTAGTGTATGGGGTATTTTACTTTAGCCTTATTTTACTTTTGCTGCCTGTGTGGCCTTTTGGTTAAGCGGACAAAACGGAAGATCGTTATGTAAATCGTGTAGGTTTGATGGATACATTAAATCAACCTCAAGAATATAACCATATTCTGAGGTTTCTCCAATATTTATTACATCTAATGATGAAATTTCATATTCGGTCAACCACTGAAAACCTGTATAAGGGAGACATTGCGAGATGGCCCAACCGTATAGATTTTTTGCATCTAAATACATTAAGTATTCAGACGGTTTGCTGGCATCGTATTCAGAGAGATATTTATGATTGGCTTTTGAGTACCTTTTACAGCACTTTACAAGCCCACCACGAATACCGCTCTAAATAAATCTATACATATCAATGTCAGTTAGCAGCTCCAGCTCAATTTCTGTTGTCTTGAGCATAGCATCCCAAGACAGACCAGGAGTTGTATAATAATGAGCCGGATCAAGAGAGTAAATTTTCTGACAAATTTCTCTGAAATTTTGGAAAATGTCTGCTAACAAAAGCACATCAGCTTTAAGATATAATTCCATGTAATCTTTTAAGGTTTGACAACCAAAAACTGTCCAGATATGTTGAGCATGTGCATAATCTTCTTCTGTACATTCGGAGTTTGTGAGGCTATTAAAGAAATTTTCTCTCGAAGGTAGAGAGCTCTCACTTAAACGACTCTCTGAGTCTAAATATTCGTATGGGAAAACCTCCTTTCTGTGAACCAGGTTGAATTGGTCATCAAGTGGGAAGAAACGTCTGACACTTTCAAACCTTTCAACATTTAAGTTTGCGCTTAGCGCATCTAAGCTTGTTGCCATGAAACGATATGTATCGAGAAATCTAATTTCAAGATTTTTATCGTGGGAGGCAATGTGTGTATATTAAGAAAGGGATATGTACAATTCCTTATTCAGTGGCAGCACCTTGATTTCACCATCGACTTTGTTTAATTCTCTAACGAATAAATGTGAATCATACTTATAGAAGTTATGGAAAAATACAGGGACAAAAGGTGCAATTTGGAAATTTATGTTGCAGGCATTATGCGCTGCGCCTCTAAATTTACCAGTTAAATGGCAATTATCTCTAACGCGATCAGCTCCTAACGCCTTTTTACAAATATGGCAGTTAAATTCCATTCTAAAACCATTTTCCTCTTCAGAACTCATTGTTATGGGTCTAACTGTACTCAGGTATGAGGTGTAAATTTCGTTCACATCTTTTATAAGAGATTTAAAGAAATTTTCACCTGCATTTTCACCTGTCTCCATAGCAAATTTGTCTAAATTGGAATTAAAGGCGCATATGATGAAATACGAGAATGCAATGGGAACATGTTCTTGTGTTGCCACTACATTCTCACTAACTCTAGAGTTTAAGGGCTTTAACATGCACTCGAAATCTGCATAGACTACGAAGGGTACATCTAAACTACGATTAAAATTTTTAAAACTTAGACTTGCCTTTTCTGCCGTTGGCAAGGGCGATACCATCTTTCCACACTGCTGTTTATGCTCCTCGTGTAGTTTTATGCTGTGGGAATAGTTTAGGCACGTGTCACAGAACAGGAGCTCTTCTGTGTGGCTTGTTAATTGTGTGCGTACAAGTCTGAAAGTATAAATCAACGTATTTCATAAGTATTTTTTCTAAATATATGCATATGTTTATTTATATTTGACTACATACCTTGATAAATTTCTTATCCATACAAAATGGGCCCGACCTTCCATCTCCAACAGCATTAGACTCACGTGGGATTGTTTCTCCTCCTTCGTTAAATATAACGGCCCAATAACTGCTCCAATCTCCTCGTCGAATCCGAAAACATTTACGCTTATGGTCGGGTTTTGCTCTTCAAACACTTTGAGTTGTTTCAAAGGGAGAGGAAACTCCATGTTTTCAAAATTAAGCGTTCAATGCTCGCTTAATTGGATGACGATGGCATTAATATCGTCAATGCTATAGCTGCTGCTTCTATTCGCATTGCCTTGCGGTGTTTTAAAAGCGGAAATTAACGCCCACTTGAAGCAAAACTCATCGGAATTTTTCACGTTTAAGCTTTTTCCAACTCGAATTACTTTTAATGGAGTATATTTATTCACATTAAGCTCCATGCGAAGAATTTTTGCCAGGCTCCAGCCACTATCCTTCTCCTGGAATTCATCCATTTTGGCCTTTATACTCGCAGAGTGATCTATGAATGCATCCTCAAGGCTGGTTGACTGCGTTACAACACCCATTTCTGTTTGATGCGACTTCACAGATCTTATCACCTCCTCATCAACATATTTTACATACTCTGCGAAGAGCTCGAAATTAGCCTTCACAGAAGTATGCATATGTAAAATATTTTTGAGGAGAGGGAGTAGAGCCGCTGATGCATCGCACATAAATTCTTCCGGCAGAAGAAGTCCATCCTTTCTGTTCTCGAAAGAATATGTGCATATGCGGTTCTTGAAACCGCTTGCGATCAGCTTTACCTGCTCATTCACTGGTGTGCAAACACGGATCTTGTGAGCATTTGACCTGAAGTGCGTGCTCCATTTCGCTTGTAGCATGTACACATCACACGCAGAACAATAAATAGCATGCTTGGGTGTTGGCATAGCAGTTTTATTGTAGCTGGTGGTTGAAATTGGGTTGCCGATGCTAGATCCAGTGGAGTAGTTGTAGTGGGTGGTGAAGCTGGGGTTGAAGGCGTTAGATCCGGTGGCGTAGTCGAAGTGGGCGTTGAAAGTGTTGGAGTTGATGTTGCCTTTATAGTTTTTGTAGTTGTAGGTGGCGATGGGTCCGTTGGGGGTGGCGATAGGGCCGCTATGGCTTGCGGTAGGCCCCCTGAGGAGAACGTTCGAGATTATCACCGGCTTATCTCCTCTGGTGTGGGTGGTGACAGATCCGTGGGGGGTGGCGAAAGGGCTGCTAGTGTTGGCGGTAGGCCCCCTAAGGAGAACGTTTGAAATTATAACCGGCTTGTCTCCTCTGGTGTGGGTGGTGACAGATCCGTTGGGAGTGGCGAATGGTCCGTTGGAGGTGGCAGCAGGTCCGTTGGGGGTGGCGATGGGTCCGTTGGCGGTGGCGATGGGTCCGTTGGGGGTGGCGAATGGTCCGTTGGAGGTGGCAGCAGGTCCGTTGGTGGTGGCGATGGGTCCGTTGGGGGTGGCAATGGGTCCGTTGGGGGTGGTGATGGGTCCGTTGGCGATGTTGTTGCTTCTAAACACAACATTATCGAAGTAATTCGGGATGCTGTTGCGACCCACGTTCTTATTATAACTAATATAATTGAACGTTTGGTCGCAGTCAGCGTTGGAGTTGTTGTTGTTGTTGCACTTGTTGAAAGCCATTTTTAAACAAAACGATTTTTTTTAAGTTTGAGGATTTGAGGTTTTAGATAGACGATAGTTCAGGAACTACTGATGTGGGTTCAATGAAGGAAAGGAGCCTTTATAGCTTAGGGACTGATTTTTCTATTACTTCATTCAATTGAAAAATATTAGAGATAGGGACAAACAGGTTTAAGAGGACATGGGGTATGATCCGGTGCATCTACAATACAAGCGTGTACACTTTTTGAAGAAACTTCAAACAATCAAAATAATGTGAAGATGAAAGAAGATATCTTAAAAATCAGTGAAACCTGGGGCATTCGATGTGTCTGATACTTAAAATTGACACGTAAACCGCAAGTCATAAAACTATAATATTTAGGAGAAAACAATTACAGAAGCCCATTCATACATTACCTTAATACATCATTAGTCCTTTAACCTTGCCACACGCACCCATAATAGAGCTGTTTACTCTTGTCGGTAGGTGTCTATAGGCGTGAAATTTACGATCGAACCTTTTTCTCTAACAAAACCTGTTTACAAGTGTGCGCCGCACTTGTGTTCCTTCGCCGTGTAGTTCACACTCTTCAGAAAAGGGAGAGTAAATTAAATGCGCACGTGCCTGATCGAGCTCTCAACCCACCCCTGAAAAAGTAAATGAACAAGTCGATGCGTGCACTTGTGCGCACGTGATCTCATAACCCCTCCCAATTAAAATCTGAATTTAAATGAGCGGCCTCTTATTAAACCAGTTTTTAATGATCGGTCCCTTTTCCCACCCCCGAAAAAGTAGATGAACAAATCGATGCGTGCACTTGTGCGCACGTGATCTCATAACCCCCTCCCAATTGAAATCTGAATTTAAATGATCGGGCACCCACGCTACTACAGAAAAGGGACAGTTACTAAAATGTAACGGCCACTTTCCTCAGCTCCCCCCTCCTCAAAAGGTCACAAGGGCCCATGACGATTGGTTCCCTCACTTGCCCCTCCCTAAAAAAGGATCACGTACCTGCATATTAATTAGGGTCACATAGGGTCATAAATTATTAATTATTCACATCACGTAATTAATTTGACAGCAACTTCCTGTCACAGAACATACAGTTCCCTACTACTAACTTTATTGGCAAGATGTAAAAATGTCCCTAAATGTAGTACAATAAAAATAGATTAAAACAAATTTCGTCAAAATCGGTTAAGAAGCACAGAAGTTATTGAAGAAAATGAATATGTATACTGGCAAACCATGTGCTGGCAAACACCAAGCGCAGACGTTTTCTGCATGCGTGTATATATGCAGACGCTAGTTCGAATCTCGGAGTTTTTGTACTTTTTGTATTTGTATTTTATTTTACTTAGTTCGGCTGTGCTGTTACGTGTATGAATGCAGAGGGGTTAGGTCCGGCACTTCCGACTAGAGCCATCTTACTTGTTTATACTTTGTTTTACAGTTTGTTTGTGCAGTGATTTTTTCTATTTTAAATTTCTTGTTTTCTTATACTCAACAAAAATAAGTGGAAGATATCGACTTTCGCGATACGTGGGGGCGGGGTGGCTGGGGGGCTTTGTAGTGGGCGTGGACGGAATATCAAGGTCTCAGTTTTTGGCAGAGCTCAGCAGCAATCTATATACCAAATTTGGTGGCTCTAGTTTTACAATTGTGGGAAGCATACATGTGTTACCGATTTGTGCTTTCAGGTATATCAAATTTGGGGCGAGGCGCGGCCAGAAAATTGTTTCTGTGATGTTTGCGAGAGCTTTCTAGTGGGCGTGGCAAAAAATCCTAACACTTTGCCTGAAGCAGTTAACTGCAAGTATATATCCAAAGCTTAAAGTCTCTAGCTTCAATAGTTCCGAAAAAGTTGCATTCATTCGGACAGACGGACGGACGAACAAACGGACAAACGGACAGACGGACGGACAGCATGACGGACATAGGACAAACTCAATATACTAGTTTCACTTCGTGAACGAGTATAAAAATAAAAACAAATGCAAATCACATTACACCAAAATAAATAATACGGCAAAAAAAAAATAACAGAAATAGTTTCTAAAATTTACATATTGATAAAATCGGCATACAATTTTATCATTTTCTTTATTCATTTTTAATTTCTAATTTATATGTACAGCAATAATTTAACTAACAAAATTTCAAATTTTGAGTAACAAACTTTATGACAAATCAAAATAATCTAATCAGATCACCAGTAATTAATTATGAGGAACAGGTACAATACATTCACCGACAACGAAGAATACAACAAAGACAGTTACAAAGACTTTAACTTAAACGTCTTTTTTTTTTTTTTGGATCGAACTACAAAGACAGCAAGAATTTGAACAACATAGAAATATGGAAAATCGAGATGAATGATTAGCCCTCATTGTATATGTTGTTACACAGGCAATTTATAATCCAGCACCAATTTTAGTTTGACAACTAAATAATCCAAACCAGAATTTTTTAAATGTACCAGATCAGGTAATTTACCCAGAATATCAAATGAACTGAATGAACCAGACGTAGTAAAGTGTCTTTACGAATTTTGAGGAGATCCGTCCCAGCTTAATTCTTAGAAAAAGGGAGTGGATAGAATACTAGGAAACTATGTGTCTCTACAAGGTACTCCGAAATATTTCGGTATTTTACATACCATACGTTACAAAATAACTGACAATGCTGACATAACCGTAAAATGTTCCTTTAGATTGGGGTATCATTTCAAAGTATCTAACTTACATAATGTAGACAAATTAAGTACTTTGGAGTATCAAATGACAACAATCGTGCAGACCAGCAACCAATCAATAAAGCATTTCCGCCAAGTAGTTTATAAAAATTCGTCACTGATTCTAAATAAAACCGGCTGAATGTATCGCGAGAATCAGAGCAATTGATGACTAAGCTTGTTAGAGATAAAGCTTTGGACACTTTTGTGCGAAGTCTTATAGTATATAAATATAGTATATAGACTTCCCACGTCTCCTAGGTATGAAAAATCCAGTGGACCTGCTGCAAGCTTTGCACTTGTACCTCAAAATCGGAAATCAAACTTTCAGATTTAATCATGCAGCCAATAGGGCACAGCCTATCGGTTTTCGATCATCGGGACAAAAACCAATGCCAATGCCCAGAAAATCAATGCCAAATAAATTAGGTCATCGCTAACAGCCACAGGTGGTGCTCCAATTTAATATGTATCCACAAAGCTACCAAAACCCACAACAACAACACGTCGCAACTCACCAGTACAACCGACCTACTTATCAGCAACAATCAATTGCACCACCTCGCCCTTCGACAACAAAACCGCTGCCACGACCAGAACCTGTGGACGCGGATCTCAGTATCAGAACTAAGCAAATTAAGTATATGAACCGACCGAATTTCGAGGCTGGCAAACAACCTCCAAGTAATATGGCACCAATAGTCAAGAGACAAATAAACTTCAACATTGAGAACGTCGAAAACGAAAATAACGCTCATGACAGTACAAACATTTGACAACTACGAAGCGACTAACGACCAAGAAGAGGCACTAGAAGAATATCAGAAACGATTTGACTATGATTACACTACCGACACCTCACAAGTAGAATATACTGACGTACATTTTTTAGAGTAACTAGCTCCTCGCTGCCCTATTTCGAATCTAAGGTGTGTGGTAGCCAAATTTTATGAAATCTTATTGATACCGGATCTATTCGTAATTAAACCGAATTTAGTTTCAAATCCGATTCCAATTAACAAACGTTTCAAATATCAGTGGGTGGTAATATAAAAATTACACACCATAACGAAGTCACTATCCATATAAAAGAAAAAAGAATAGAAACGGTATATAACATAAGCCTATACGTGGACCATTTGACTAAAGATCGGAAAGTACTATGTAACAACAAATAAACATATGTTCATACATGAGCATGACTCTAAAAAAATTTTTGAAAACAATTCTTCAGAAGACCCATGGGAAGAGGTGTTCTCGCAGCCAAGTCAGAAGCCAAATTGTCGTAGTATGCTAACAAAAAAACAACCAGCAGCCAAGAAATATCCCTACTAATCTCAACAATCTAATTATTTCAGAGTCCCTGCTGAAACTAAATAGAGGAAGCTATATTTCCAAACGAACTTACCAAAAAAACAAGTAAGATGGCTCTAGTCGGGAGTGCCCGACTAGGAAATACCCTGAACCCAGAGGCGAGCTGTCGTTACATGCATTTAATTAAACCCCTCTGCATTCATACACACGACACCACAGTACTTAAGTACTTGATTTGATTTTTTTTGTTGATTTTTTGAGATGGGGGCCGAATGGGGAGAGGCATCAAAAATTCGAAACTTTTATAGTCTGCGTATCCTTTACGAGCACATATTAAAGCTAATTTGGTGGTTCTAGCTCTTATAGAAAAAAAAACCGAAAAAACACTGATTATAACAAAAGGGGACAAGTTATCGATCATTTGAAATCGACGCGTTCATACTGACAGACGGACGGACAAGACTTTCAGCTCCGTGCTCGTCAGGAATAATTTCCTCTATATATCAGACTTCTATAGACTTAAAGTCTGTCTGCTGCAATTTTACAATGCACACACTATTTTGCTTTTAAGAAAAATAATTTTTTTTATTATTTGTAAGGGAGCCAAGGTGGGAGGTAAGGTGCAAAGGGGCTCCCTATGGGGATAAGAGACGCTCTGCCTCCCTTATGAAGGAGAGCAGATCCCTTGTCGAAGAATTTCTTTTCTGCGCTGGAGTAACAAATTCCCTGCATAGATAGATTCCCCTCTCCTTCATTGACCATTCCTCTATCAGCTCTTTGGCAGAGGCCCAGCTTAACCCACAAAAGGGTTCAGGTCCAAGCAGAGGGGTTGCGGAACCAGCCCTAGCTAGCCCGTCCGGAATGCTCAGAAGCCCAACAAAGTGTGACCCGGTTTCGGTGTGAGAGGTGCTGGAGACAATTCCAGCAATCCGCAACCACTCTCGAGTTAATCCTCCCTGAGGAAAGAGCTTGAATGGCTGCTTGGCTATCTGAAAAGATATTTATGGTGGCTCCTCTTATCCCATTGTCGAGGATATGTCTGGAGCAGGACTCAATGGCGAAGATCTCAGATTGAGAAACACTAGGCCAGGTACCCATTGCAATCGAGATTTTGGTGTTGGGTCCTGTGATCCGCGCACCAACCCCTTGATTAGTTTTTAATCCGTCTGTGAACCACTGCGGGCTCATGCAATCATTACAAGGGTTGCCATCATCCCATTCTCTACGGTCTGGAATAAGAATCCCAAATTTCGCTCCGCAGAAAAGTTCAGTGGTCTGTGTCTATGTCTGCTGCTAGCAACCCATTTGTGAGTTTAATCCTCAGAAGGCTCAAAGAAGCTACCTTCTTTATGTGCAAATGCAGTGGATTCAGTCCTAAGACTATCGCCAGTGGTGCAGTAGGACATGTACGCATGACACACATGAGGGATAGGCATTCAGCCGCTAAAGTTTGCTTCATTTTTGTATGGTAGTGGCTTGCTGGACCTTTGGCCACCAGACGAGGGCAGCGTAAGTGACAACAGGCATAATCATCATACTGCACAGCCATCTGATGGCTTTGGAGTCCAAGCCCCATGTTTTACCCGATAGCCGATGACTTGCCCACATGGCATGAGTACCTTTGGTCAACGTTTTGTCTAAGTGCGAGTTCCAGTCAAGTCTCTTATCCAGATTTACGTAGAGCTGACCGACATCGATGTTGTACCGTTTCGTGAATGGAACGAATATCGCCTTCTGTGGGTTGATATTGAGACCCACATCTGTGCACCATCTTAGGGCCGTTTTGAGTGCCATTTGCATCAATTCGGTGATGGCTAAGCCGAACTTTCCGGAGACTATTATTGCCATGTCATCTGCATACCCTACGGTATCGATGCCTAGCTCCGATAGTTTTACCAGTAGTTTTTTCTTTTTCTAGCTGAGCACTTATTGTTCTCGGCTCAAAAAATTAACAGCGATCTGGAAGTGGGTTGGTCGGATCAGCCAAGCTCTATAAATGAACATAATATTATTTTTCACTGCCAGAAAATAATATTATGATGTACGCATACCTTTCGTTGTTATTAACGCAATAAGCTATCTCGATCGTTTGGGTTGCCACAAGTCCACATTTTTGGGCGACTGGTATGCCCCAAAGGCAACAAATATATTTGTTGGGTTTCTATATTTGTATTTTAATTTATGTTTTTTTTATTCGGATTAAAAATAAAAAATTCGGAATAAATAATACCAATAAAAATAGATTTTTATAGGTTTTTTCAGTTTTGGTTTTTTTTCCTCTGGTAGATTTCAGCAAAAGAGACCCTTTGCTCCTCTCCCTGGGCTTTTATATCCTTTCAGGCCGGATGGCAAGTGGAGACAACGAAGTTGGGTAGTAATCGTAGTAATCGCTCCCGTGTGGAGATCTATCTATATCTATGCAACCTTGCAAAAACTCGGCTTGCATAAAGCTCTCTAACAAAAGCTCAAAAAGTTTTAGTTCGTTACAACACAGGCGACATAATTGTCGTAAACGATCTGCGGTGGAACTTTTCAAATATTTGAGAAACCGGTAGAGAAACTTACTTAAACCACTAACGATTCTGCTGAAATACGGACAAATTCAAAAACTCCAGTTTATTCAAAATGTTACCAATATCCTATGTCCCTTACGGATGAAGGGTAATAAATAGATTTCTCAACTGCTAGAGGACGGTATTATTCGACCTTCCAGGTCCCCATACAATTCACATGTGTGGGTAATACCAAAGAAGTTAGATGCCTTAAAGGAGAACAGGTACGAAAGCTCTAGTCTGGAGCACCCGACTATTACACACCCTGAACCGAGCGGCGAGCTGTCCTTACATACAATCAAGTTCCCAGCTACGCAAGCTGCTGCGCTTAGCCCCACTATAGAATGTTAATGCTTATGCTCAACAACTAAGTCAAAATTCCGATAAACAATGATAAAAAGAAAACGTGGAAAGTTATCGATCATTTGAAATAATTTTGATCTGCGTATGGTATATACGCACTTTACAATTCCAAGCTCAGCTCTCTAGCTTTTGAAATCGACGCGTTCATACAGACAGACAGACGGACGGACGGACAGACGGCCAGACAGACAGACGGACAGACAGACCGACGGACAGGGATAAATCGACTCGGCTAGAGATTCTGATCAATATTATATATCCTTTATAGAGTCGGAGATGGCCATCAGCTAACTAGTGTGCAAGGGGACAAACGTATTAAATTATTACTTGAATAATAATATCAGCGATGTTATCGTCCACCCTAACGTCGTGATATCAAGGTCTGCAGTTTACTCGAAGGTGAGCTGTTGAAGGAGAGCCAGTTCCCTCGGGTGCACCTCATCTAAGGTTACTTCACCAACAGTCAGGAAATACCCAACGAGACGGTTCTGGCGCACATTGGTGACCAGAACGATTTTAGCACCAGCCAATGGAAGGTAGTGCAGCGGACCACGAGTGGCGCAGAACTTAGCCATCATGGTAGTTATCGCCGAGCAAAATATCAACCTGACTCTTCTCCAAGAACCATGGTGACCGACTGGGTGGAGCGCCTCGCGCAGCTATCCTTGTGGATAAAAGCGTAAGGCACTTCCTCATGTCAAACTTTATCTCCAGGGACCTAGTTTCGTCAACCATTGAGGTGGCTACGGCAGAAGGAGCGAAGGAAATTGTAGTGGCGTCTGCATATTTCCCTAGCGACACCGACGACGCACCGCCGATGGAAGTTCAGCGGTTCGTCGATTTCTGCCGAAGGACGAACAAACAGCTAGTCATTGATTATGACGCCAACGCCCATCACACTATCTGGGTTAAAGTAATGTCAATATATTTTGTGTAGTCAATTAGATGTATCAAATAGAGGGTGCAAACCCACTTTTATAAACGCTATCAGGGAAGAGGTACTAGACCTCACTCTGGTTAGCACTTATTTGTCCGATTTGATTAATAATTGACGGGTTACCGATGAGGCCACTCTTCAGATCACCAGCACATCAGATTTGATCGCCCACGCCAAACGGATCTTCTTTCCAATTTTTTAACCCAAAGAAAACAAATTGGGACCTGTACAAAGCCTTAGTGGCTTCGAAAGTTGACCAACTGCCTGCCTGCTTTAACTCCACGACGGAAATAGAATTGACGTCAAGACAACTTCAAGATGTGATCTTAGCCTCCTACCATGATAGTGAGGCCGTAAGATCCCATGAGGCAAAACGTGAGGTTTCCTCGTGTGGCGAAGGCCTGGCAAATCAAAGAAAGGAGGTCAGACAGTTCTTTAACAGGGCCAAGTCAAACAGAGACTAGTGGGACACATGCAGATGCGCGCTCACTGAGTATAATAAAAACATAAACGCGCCAAACGCGATACCTGGCGCACCTACTGCGAAAGTGCAGGAAGTGCAGCAAGATTGCAAAAGCAATTGGCCAGAGGGTCATCTAATGGTGTGGGGCTCCTAAGAAGAACAGATGGGTCTTACACACAGGATCGACGGGACACGCTAGAGCTACTGCTTCAAGTGCATTTCCATGGTTCTGTTATAAGCCCGGAAAATCCCTGTAGTGATGGGGATACTGAACCACAAGCTAGACGTGGCTACACTCTGTCGGGTGTTATCTTCGATGCTGACAAGGTCAGGTGGGCCTTTAAATCATTTGCTCCTTTCAAAGCCCCGCGGGGCTACCAGATTTTCCCGGCCCTGCTGCAACACAGCCTAAAAGATATACTCACTTCACTTGAGGGAATATTCCGCTATCTTGGAGGAAGGTAAATGTGGTTTTTATTCCATCCCTTGGATCAACCTAAGTCGTATAGACCAATTAGCCTTACATCCCTTCTGCTTCACACCGCAGAACGCCTGTTGGACTTTCATATCCGGTGCAGATTGCAAGATACCTATCCCCGGCACTATACACAATTCACCTACATCAAATGTAGATCGACAGAGGTCACTCTACTTCAGACAGTCAGTATGATTAAAAAGGCATTCGAGGCGAAGGAAATTGTTGGGCTCCTTCCCAGAAGTCGAAGGGGCCTTTGACAACATTGGCTATCAGTCAATAACCAGTGCGTTAGCATCTAAGGGGGTGATTACTTGAATAGAGAGAATGCTTATGCACAGAGACATTAGATCTTCACAGGACGCAAGCACTGTCCGCATCCGAGCGGTCGAAGGGTGTCCACAAGACGGGGTTTTCTTGTTCCCTAGTGATAGATAAACTATTGGTGAAACTATCGGAACTAGGCATCGATACCATAGGGTATGCAGATGACCTGGCAATAATAGTCTCTAAAAAGTTCGTCTTAACCATCACCGAATTGATGCAAATGGCACTGAACAGGTCCATAAGATGGTGCACGGATGTGGGTGTCAATATCAACAGACAAAAGGCGATTATTGTTCTATTCACGAAACGGCACAACATCGCTGTCGGACAGCTCAACGTCGGTGCGACCCCCATCGACCTCTCCAGTGAGGTCAAATATCTCGTTGTAAATCTGGATAAGAGACCTAACTGTAACTGGCACTTAGACAAAACGTGCGACAGAACGGATCTTAAGACCACGGAATTTTTCTTTGGGGCGAAATTTAGGACTCCCATTCCAGACCGTAGGGAATGGGATGATGCCAACCCTTGCAATGATCGCATGAGCCTGCATTGGTTCACAGACGGATCAAAAACTAATCAAGGGGTTGGTGCGAGCATCTCAGGACCCAACACCATATAGGTAGAAATACCTTCAAGGGCGGAACTACAGCTCTTGGTGTCCTATCTCACGGGCCAACACACAGTCAAGTATCACGTCCACATAACAATAACAATAACAATAACAATAACAATAACAATAACAATAACAATAACAATAACAATAGCAATAACAATAACAATAACAATAACAATAACAATAACAATAACAATAACAATAACAATAACAATAACAATAACAATAACAATAACAATAACAATAACAATAACAATAACAATAACAATAACAATAACAATAACAATAACAATAACAATAACAATAACAATAACTATAACAATAACAATAACAATAACAATAACAATAACAATAACAATAACAATAACAATAACAATAACAATAACAATAACAATAACAATAACAATAACAATAACAATAACAATAACAATAACAATAACAATAACAATAACAATAACAATAACAATAACAATAACAATAACAATAACAATAACAATAACAATAACAATAACAATAACAATAACAATAACAATAACAATAACAATAACAATAACAATAACAATAACAATAACAATAACAATAACAATAACAATAACAATAACAATAACAACAATAACAATAACAATAACAATAACAATAACAATAACAATAACAATAACAATAACAATAACAATAACAATAACAATAACAATAACAATAACAATAACAATAACAATAATAACAATAACAATAACAATAACAATAACAATAACAATAACAATAACAATAACAATAACAATAACAATAACAATAACAATAACAATAACAATAACAATACCAATAACAATAACAATAACAATAACAATAACAACAACAATAACAATAACAATAACAATAACAATAACAATAACAATAACAATAACAATAACAATAACAATAACAATAACAATAACAATAACAATAACAATAACAATAACAATAACAATAACAATAACAATAACAATAACAATAACAATAACAATAATAATAATAATAACAATAACAATAACAATAACAATAACAATAACAATAACAATAACAATAACAATAACAATAACAATACCAATAACAATAACAATAGCAATAACAATAATATTAATAATAATAATAATTTAAGAAATGGGTGCAGCCGAAATTTTTCGGTTAATAATAATATATAATAATAATAATAATAATAATAATAATAATAATAATAAATAAATAATAATAATAACAATAATAATAATAATAATAAATAATAATAATAATAATAATAATAATTTAAGAAGTGGGCGCAGCCGAAATTTTTCGGTTGTCTTTTTAGGTGAGGTTATCAAAAAACTGCTTAGTAAATTTGGTGACTCTTGATCTAAAATTGTGGGATATGGATTTTCGCGGCTCACCCGGCCGAAGAAATATGGATTTTTATTAATTTGCCACGCCCCCAGTGAGTGTATTCAAAACATATTTGTGCGATCTTAAGAGAAGGTCATTCGTATTCTGTCGGAAAATAAATTATGTACCTAGCTTTAAAACCGAATTAAATGTATAGATTTTATCGATTTGCCACGCCCCCAGTGCGCATGGGCGGAAATTTTTTTAATGATCTTTAAAAGGCGTGACAATTAATCTACCTTTCAAGTGGTCGCAGTTTTTGAGGGAAGTCACCAGCAATTTACATACCAAATTTGGTGACTCTTGCCTTAAAATTGTGGGATATATGCACCTTTTATTCATTTGCGGTTTAATGTGTATCGACATGTTATCTTAATGTAATCCTAACACTTTGTCTGAAGCAGATAACTATAAGTATATATCCAAAGTTTCAAGTCTCTAGCTTCAATAGCGCCGAAAAAAGTTGCGTTCATCTTGACAGATAGACGGACAGCATGACGGATATTGCACAAACCCAATATACTAGTTTCGAGTTCAATAAAATAATTTAAAGTTCTTTCCCGATGCTAATGTTGCGTATAAACTTGCAGTTTCTTTTGACCAGCAAGCATAAAAGGCTCAGCACGCCTATCAAAGCTGAAAGAGTTATTGATCAGTATATCAAAAAACATGAGCGGCGTTGCTGGCGCACACTAGGCAGCGGCACCGCGCTTTAAGCCCTTTTTCACCGAAGAACTCTAGTCAGAATTTTCCGGAGCTGCAGCACCTCTCGAACAAAGCTCGCACCACATCAGCTGTGTGTGCTCATTTTCCTCATACAAACGTATGTTAGTGTAAAATAATGCACTGCTTAAACAGCGCTGCGAGCATAATAATGTAATATAAATATAATATAATTAAAGTTCCTAATTTGTCTGCTAAGAAGAAAAAAATGAATAAAAATAAAAAAATGAGTGTAAAAATCAAATATAATTTTCCGACAACAAGCAACAAAATAAAAATAATAGCTTCCTGAAACATAGGAGGCCATCTACGGATCAGCATGGTAAGTGATATACTGAATTTTAATAAAACTCAAAATCAATGCGAGCGAATAACTTAGTCGACCAGTGTGAACATATGCTTGAGTTCAGCGTGCGCACCCATGTACTTATTGAGATTTGAGTTTTATCTTTGCTTATCTCCTATATTTTGTATGCTCTTCTAGGTGACCTTCTCAAAAATATGACCCGTTACATACCATCGTGAAGCATCGAAAGATGGCATTTTTCAATTTTCTCGTTTTCGTCCGTCGGACGGACAGACAGATGGCCAGGGGTTAATCGACTCGGCTAGTGATGCTGATCAAGAATATATATAGTTTATGGGGTCAAAGATGCCTCCTTCTGCTTGTTACATACATTTGCACAAAAGTAAAAAGGAAAAAGTAGGCATGGGACTGAAGCAGAGGAAATATAGCTATATTCCTAATTTCATATGTGTATTTTTGAAAGACTCAATTCCAAAACGTGTTCGTAGAAGGGAGTGTGGCATCATTAATTTAGACTCTTCGACAGGAGGAGGGACACAATGGGTAGCTTATTATAAAACAAAAAAGGAAAATCGATATTTTGATACTGTCGGGAATTTACCACCACCTTTAGAGCTAATCAGATATTTAGGAGCAAACATTAAATACAATTATAAACGATAACAATGGTTTTATACTTTTAACTGTGTACACTTGTGTTTAAGGTTTCTTTTGTTGATCCCAATAACAAAAGCTGCCTCATAATCAATTATTTTAAGCTGTTTTTTAAAGAATATTTAATACAGATTTATAAATTAAAATATGAACTGGAATTTTTATTGCTTTGGACTATACAACTTATAATATGTTTTATCTTTCATCAGTCCGAGTTGAACAACAGTGTGATATACATTGTTTAAACAATATCAGAGCCACAAATTAACAATATTAAACAACAAATAAACATTAATAAACAACCATAAACAACAATGAACTATAAAAAAAAAACAACAAAAAAACAACAAATAAATAACAATAAACAACAAATAAACAGCAAATACAAAACAACAAAACAACAATGAACAACAACAAATTAAAACAACAAAAAACAACAAATAAACAGCAAAAAACAACAATAAACTACAAATAAACAACAATAAAAAACTATAAACAACAACAAAAAAACAAACAAGTAATACGGCTCTAGTCGGGTGTCCCCGACTAGGAGATACCCTGAACCCAGCGGCGAGCAGTCGCTACATACATTTAAGCCTCGTTGCATTCATACACATATTCACAAAGTCACACATACACACACACACAAACGCACGTAGCAACCTGCGTACCTTGCATCTCGGCTGCGCTGGGCCCCACTATGGAAAATGAATTCTTGAATAACTTATGAAATATAAGTATGATCGATTTGAAATTTGTAGTGCTTAATAAGAGCATCCAAGCCAAAGCGCAAGTCTGTAGTACTTGATTTGCGTTTTTTTCTTATGGGGGGCCGAATGAGGGAGATATCCAAAATTCGAAAAATTTGTAATCTGCGTGTCCTTAACGAGCACATATTAAAACAAATTTGGTGACTCTAGCTCTTATAGTTTCTGAGATATCAGAAATACAATCAAAAAACCCGTTAACTATCGATAATAAAAAACGGGACGTGTTATCGATCATTTTAAAAAGCCTTAAACTGCGTATGGTACACACGAACTTACAAAACTATACTTTTATCCGTAGCTCTTATTGCAGCACTTACTGCCAATTGGATTGTCAAATTTGTCAAATTTTACCACACTTTTTCTTTATAAACTTCTGTGTTTCCCAACCGATTTTGATGAATCCTAATGCAATAGATTCTTCTAGTGTTGTAGTATATATAAATATTTATTCGAACCAAATTTTTCTCTAATTGGCATAATCTACGAAAAAAGCTTAAATAATTAGAGGTGAAAATGGAAACGGAAAATGGTGTGGGTTATCGATCATTTGAAATAAATTTGATCTGTGAGTGCCGTGGCTCTATAGCCGAAAAGCTGAAGTCTCTAGCTCTTATAGTTTCCGAGATCGACGGGTTCATAGAGACGGACGGACGGATAGACAGACGAACAGACAGACGGACAGACGGAAATGGCTAGATCGACTCGGCTGTTGATCCTTATCAAGAACATGTCTACTTAATGGGGTCGGAGATGCCTCCTTGTGTCTGTTACTTACATACGAAACCATTATACCCTTTTTACCCCTTTTTAGGGTATAAAAACAACAAAATAAACGGCAAGTAAACAACAATAAACAAAAAAAAAACCACTGGTTTCGTATTTAAGAAAATGAAGGAACATAATCTGAAGGAATTGACAAAGACAATAAACGCATTAAAACGAAAGTTTCAAAGCATAAAATTGGGGAGAGAAGAAAATAAATATCAATTAAAAGAGACATTTAAACCTATTACGTAACCTCTTAAAAAATTCATCACTGGAAATATACTACCAAATCAGCCTTTAAAGTCGAAGAAAAAAGAAAATGAAGATTATACAAAACAAGAAATTACCTCATGAAACATATGATCAGGAAATCACAAACCTTTGGTCCCTACGAGAAAAGCGGAGAAATATAAATGGGATCAACTAACATAATTGTAGATAATAATGAAATAATATTAAAAAGCGGTGAAAGGTGGAATCTGAGACCGGGATTATATTCTTTAATCTACCGTAAAAACCTCCAAGGCTATGACGAAATGGATTTGGAATCATATCAGAAAATTTTAATAAAAACCAATGCTCGTGGAAGAAATCACTTACATAATGAGGCTCTTAAGGGTAATCGCTCTAAAAAATATCTCACAATCACTATTATTATTATTATTATTTGTAAGCGAGTCTCACAACAGAGATTTTAGTGTCACAGTGACCAAACTGCGGTCTTTTGTGCCAAGGGGCTTCCTATGGGGACAAGAGACGTTCTGCCTCCCTTATGAAGGAGAGCAGATCCCTTGTTGAGAAATTTCTGATCTGTGCTGGAGTAACAAATTCTCTATAGATACTTTTTTCCTATTCCAAATAATGGCTGGGCAATCACATAAAATGAGCTTTGTTATCTCGTCATCCTCTCTGCAGAGTCTACACACTGTGTCAGGGGACAGGCGGATTTTGTGGAGGTGAAACCTGACTGTGTGGTGTCCCGTGCGATAGGACACCAAGAGCCGTAGTTCCGCCCTTGTATGTGGGCTGACCAGCTCTTTAGCTTGGGAAAGGGAACCTCACGTTTCGCCTGATGGCCGCACTATCATGGTAGGAGGTTAAAAGCACATCTTGAAATTGTCTTGACGCCAGTTCTATCTCCCTCGTGGAGTTAAAGCTGGCAGGAAGTTGGTCAACTTTCGAAGCTATTAAGGCTTTGTACAAGTCCCAATTTGTTTCCTTTAGGTTAAAAGAATTGGAAAGGAGTTCCGCTTGGCCTGGGAGATCAAATCTGATGTGCTGGTGATTTGAAAGAGTGGTCTCATCGGTAACCCGCCAATTTTTTAACAAATCGGACAAGGAACTCCTAACCAGAGTGAGGTCTAGTACCTCTTCCCTGATATCGTTTATAGAAGTGGGTTTGCACCCTCAAAAGATATTCAAGAAGGCACTCACCCCTTTTGTTGACGTCACTACTACCCCAGATAGTGCGATGGGCGTTGTCGTCACAAGTCTAGCTGTTTGTTCATTCATTGGCAAAAGTCGACGAGCCGCTGAACCTCCATCAGCGGTGCGTCGTCGGTGTCGCCAGGAAAATATGCAGACGCCACTACAATTTCCTTCGCTCCTTCTGCCTTAGCCACCTCAATGGTTGACGAAACTAGGTCCCTGGAGATAAAGTTTGTTAGAGGAAAGTGCCTTACGCTTTTATCCAGAAGGATAGCTGCGCGAGGCACTCCACCCAATCGGTCATATAACAACTTACATGAACCGCAACATAATCCTCGGACTTGGCCACCAATCAACCACGGTTCTTGGAGTAGCACCAGGTTTATGTTTGGCTCGTCAAAAGCACGCACAAGGTGGACGGCGCTCCTCTAGCGTGGTGCGGGTTTGCCTGAAGTCCCTTGATTGTGCTCATTTTTCCTTCGCGGAGTGTTTGTCACGGCAACCGCTCTTGCCTTGTCGGGAGTCGTTCCCACGAACACACTTCGGTAGCTTGGACGCTTTATACATCATTGTGCTTTGTGCATTGTGTGCTAGCTGCCAGTCGAGGTCCGGCCGCGGACCGATCCCTAGATGATACGACCACGACCTGCCTTGCTTGCAAAGCTGCCGAGCCTCTTCACAGTTCTCGTAGATGGACTACTCTTTTATTCAAGTGCCGTGTTCTTAATGATAAGTCTGGTCCTGCCCAAACAGTATCAGACTTTTCCGCCGCACTTAATCAGCGACGCGTCATCCACAATGACGGCTAAGTGCAGCATGGCGCCATTCGTGGTCCGCTGCACTACCCTCGATTGGCTGGTGCTGAAGTCGTTCTGGTTACATATGTGCGCCAGAACTGTCTCGTTGGGGAACAACACCATCGAACTTTGGCTACACTCCTGGTGTCACACACGTCAGGGTAGACGATAAGATCGCAGCCTTTAGCGTTGCCATTTACTCCGCTGTAAAAAGGTGACGATCTATCAGTCGCGATGAAACCAAGCTTGACACCGCTCGCCATCCGACTGTACGAAGGCACTGTCGACTCTGAATGAGCATTTTTCGGTTTCTTTGACAAATCGAGCTCCGGAGACTTTTCGTCTGAGCGACCCCTTTTGACCTTGGCGTCAGCGGGGGGCACCTTTGCAACTTTCAGAGCAGCTGCTCTGGGGAGCTCTTTGGAGATAGCTGCCTTGAACAGCTTCTTTTCGCGATTTGTCATTTTAATAAACGCAGTCTCAGGGTCTAAATGTAGACGTGCTACCTGAGTGCCTGCATCTGACGAGAAAGTGACACACTCCAACTCCTTATCCAAGGAAGTTGGTGGTCTTTACGGATCCTCCCCTTGGTGACCAAGGGGAGCTAGAGACTTCAACGACAGAACGGATCTTAAGACCACGGAATTTTTCTTTGGGGCGAAATTTAGGACTCCCATTCCAGACCGTAGGGAATGGGATGATGCCAACCCTTGCAATGATCGCATGAGCCTGCATTGGTTCACAGACGGATCAAAAACTAATCAAGGGGTTGGTGCGAGCATCTCAGGACCCAACACCATATAGGTAGAAATACCTTCAAGGGCGGAACTACAGCTCTTGGTGTCCTATCTCACGGGCCAACACACAGTCAAGTATCACGTCCACATAACAATAACAATAACAATAACAATAACAATAACAATAACAATAACAATAACAATAACAATAACAATAACAATAACAATAACAATAACAATAACAATAACAATAACAATAACAATCAACAATAACAATAACAATAACAATAACAATAACAATAACAATAACAATAACAATAACAATAACAATAACAATAACAATAACAATAACAATAACAATAACAATAACAATAACAATAACAATAACAATAACAATAACAATAACAATAACAATAACAATAACAATAACAATAACAATAACAATAACAATAACAATAACAATAACAATAACAATAACAATAACAATAACAATAACAATAACAATAACAATAACAATAACAATAACAATAACAATAACAATAACAATAACAATAACAATAACAATAACAATAACAATAACAATAACAATAACAATAACAATAACAATAACAATAACAATAACAATAACAATAACAATAACAATAACAATAACAATAACAATAACAATAACAATAACAATAACAATAACAATAACAATAACAATAGCACAATAACAATAACAATAACAATAACAATAACAATAACAATAACAATAACAATAACAATAACAATAACAATAATAATAATAATAACAATAACAATAACAATAACAATAACAATAACAATAACAATAACAATAACAATAACAATAACAATAACAATAACAATAGCAATAACAATAATATTAATAATAATAATAATTTAAGAAATGGGTGCAGCCGAAATTTTTCGGTTAATAATAATATTAATAATAATAATAATAATAATAATAATAATAATAAAAATAATAATAATAACAATAATAATAATAATAATAAAATAATAATAATAATAATAATAATAATTTAAGAAGTGGGCGCAGCCGAAATTTTTCGGTTGTCTTTTTAGGTGAGGTTATCAAAAAACTGCTTAGTAAATTTGGTGACTCTTGATCTAAAATTGTGGGATATGGATTTTCGCGGCTCACCCGGCCGAAGAAATATGGATTTTTATTAATTTGCCACGCCCCCAGTGAGTGTATCCAAAACATATTTGTGCGATCTTAAGAGAAGGTCATTCGTATTCTGTCGGAAAATAAATTATGTACCTAGCTTTAAAACCGAATTAAATGTATAGAATTTATCGATTTGCCACGCCCCCAGTGCGCATGGGCGGAAATTTTTTTAATGATCTTTAAAAGGCGTGACAATTAATCTACCTTTCAAGTGGTCGCAGTTTTTGAGGGAAGTCACCAGCAATTTACATACCAAATTTGGTGACTCTTGCCTTAAAATTGTGGGATATATGCACCTTTTATTCATTTGCGGTTTAATGTGTATCGACATGTTATCTTAATGTAATCCTAACACTTTGTCTGAAGCAGATAACTATAAGTATATATCCAAAGTTTCAAGTCTCTAGCTTCAATAGCGCCGAAAAAAGTTGCGTTCATCTTGACAGATAGACGGACAGCATGACGGATATTGCACAAACCCAATATACTAGTTTCGAGTTCAATAAAATAATTTAAAGTTCTTTCCCGATGCTAATGTTGCGTATAAACTTGCAGTTTCTTTTGACCAGCAAGCATAAAAGGCTCAGCACGCCTATCAAAGCTGAAAGAGTTATTGATCAGTATATCAAAAAACATGAGCGGCGTTGCTGGCGCACACTAGGCAGCGGCACCGCGCTTTAAGCCCTTTTTCACCGAAGAACTCTAGTCAGAATTTTCCGGAGCTGCAGCACCTCTCGAACAAAGCTCGCACCACATCAGCTGTGTGTGTGTGTTTTCCTCATACAAACGTATGTTAGTGTAAAATAATGCACTGCTTAAACAGCGCTGCGAGCATAATAATGTAATATAAATATAATATAATTAAAGTTCCTAATTTGTCTTATGTTGACGGAAAAAAAAAATCGACCCTGCTAAGAAGAAAAAAATGAATAAAAATAAAAAAATGACTGTAAAAATCAAATTATAATTTTCCGACAACAAGCAACAAAATAAAAATAATAGCTTCCTGAAACATAGGAGGCCATCTACGGATCAGCATGGTAAGTGATATACTGAATTTTAATAAAACTCAAAATCAATGCGAGCGAATAACTTAGTCGACCAGTGTGAACATATGCTTGAGTTCAGCGTGCGCACCCATGTACTTATTGAGATTTGAGTTTTATCTTTGCTTATCTCCTATATTTTGTATGCTCTTCTAGGTGACCTTCTCAAAAATATGACCCGTTACATACCATCGTGAAGCATCGAAAGATGGCATTTTTCAATTTTCTCGTTTTCGTCCGTCGGACGGACAGACAGATGGCCAGGGGTTAATCGACTCGGCTAGTGATGCTGATCAAGAATATATATAGTTTATGGGGTCAAAGATGCCTCCTTCTGCTTGTTACATACATTTGCACAAAAGTAAAAAGGAAAAAGTAGGCATGGGACTGAAGCAGAGGAAATATAGCTATATTCCTAATTTCATATGTGTATTTTTGAAAGACTCAATTCCAAAACGTGTTCGTAGAAGGGAGTGTGGCATCATTAATTTAGACTCTTCGACAGGAGGAGGGACACAATGGGTAGCTTATTATAAAACAAAAAAGGAAAATCGATATTTTGAGACTGTCGGGAATTTACCACCACCTTAAGAGCTAATCAGATATTTAGGAGCAAACATTAAATACAATTATAAACGAGAACAATGGTTTTATACTTTTAACTGTGTACACTTGTGTTTAAGGTTTCTTTTGTTGAACCCAATAACAAAAGCTGCCTCATAATCAATTATTTTAAGCTGTTTTTTAAAGAATATTTAATAAAGATTTATAAATTAAAATATGAACTGGAATTTTTATTGCTTTGGACTATACAACTTATAATATGTTTTATCTTTCATCAGTCCGAGTTGAACAACAGTGTGATATACATTGTTTAAACAATATCAGAGCCACAAATTAACAATATTAAACAACAAATAAACATTAATAAACAACCATAAACAACAATGAACTATAAAAAAAAAAACAACAAAAAACAACAAATAAATAACAATAAACAACAAATAAACAGCAAATACAAAACAACAAAACAACAATGAACATAACGATAATAAAAAACGGGACGTGTTATCGATCATTTTAAAAAGCCTTAAACTGCGTATGGTACACACGAACTTACAAAACTATACTTTTATCCGTAGCTCTTATTGCAGCACTTACTGCCAATTGGATTGTCAAATTTGTCAAATTTTACCACACTTTTTCTTTATAAACTTCTGTGTTTCCCAACCGATTTTGATGAATCCTAATGCAATAGATTCTTCTAGTGTTGTAGTATATATAAATATTTATTCGAACCAAATTTTTCTCTAATTGGCATAATCTACGAAAAAAGCTTACATAATTAGAGGTGAAAATGGAAACGGAAAATGGTGTGGGTTATCGATCATTTGAAATAAATTTGATCTGTGAGTGCCGTGGCTCTATAGCCGAAAAGCTGAAGTCTCTAGCTCTTATAGTTTCCGAGATCGACGGGTTCATAGAGACGGACGGACGGATAGACAGACGAACAGACAGACGGACAGACGGAAATGGCTAGATCGACTCGGCTGTTGATCCTTATCAAGAACATGTCTACTTAATGGGGTCGGAGATGCCTCCTTGTGTCTGTTACTTACATACGAAACCATTATACCCTTTTTACCCCTTTTTAGGGTATAAAAACAACAAAATAAACGGCAAGTAAACAACAATAAACAAAAAAAAAACCACTGGTTTCGTATTTAAGAAAATGAAGGAACATAATCTGAAGGAATTGACAAAGACAATAAACGCATTAAAACGAAAGTTTCAAAGCATAAAATTGGGGAGAGAAGAAAATAAATATCAATTAAAAGAGACATTTAAACCTATTACGTAACCTCTTAAAAAATTCATCACTGGAAATATACTACCAAATCAGCCTTTAAAGTCGAAGAAAAAAGAAAATGAAGATTATACAAAACAAGAAATTACCTCATGAAACATATGATCAGGAAATCACAAACCTTTGGTCCCTACGAGAAAAGCGGAGAAATATAAATGGGATCAACTAACATAATTGTAGATAATAATGAAATAATATTAAAAAGCGGTGAAAGGTGGAATCTGAGACCGGGATTATATTCTTTAATCTACCGTAAAAACCTCCAAGGCTATGACGAAATGGATTTGGAATCATATCAGAAAATTTTAATAAAAACCAATGCTCGTGGAAGAAATCACTTACATAATGAGGCTCTTAAGGGTAATCGCTCTAAAAAATATCTCACAATCACTATTATTATTATTATTATTTGTAAGCGAGTCTCACAACAGAGATTTTAGTGTCACAGTGACCAAACTGCGGTCTTTTGTGCCAAGGGGCTTCCTATGGGGACAAGAGACGTTCTGCCTCCCTTATGAAGGAGAGCAGATCCCTTGTTGAGAAATTTCTGATCTGTGCTGGAGTAACAAATTCTCTATAGATACTTTTTTCCTATTCCAAATAATGGCTGGGCAATCACATAAAATGAGCTTTGTTATCTCGTCATCCTCTCTGCAGAGTCTACACACTGTGTCAGGGGACAGGCGGATTTTGTGGAGGTGAAACCTGACTGTGTGGTGTCCCGTGCGATAGGACACCAAGAGCCGTAGTTCCGCCCTTGTATGTGGGCTGACCAGCTCTTTAGCTTGGGAAAGGGAACCTCACGTTTCGCCTGATGGCCGCACTATCATGGTAGGAGGTTAAAAGCACATCTTGAAATTGTCTTGACGCCAGTTCTATCTCCCTCGTGGAGTTAAAGCTGGCAGGAAGTTGGTCAACTTTCGAAGCTATTAAGGCTTTGTACAAGTCCCAATTTGTTTCCTTTAGGTTAAAAGAATTGGAAAGGAGTTCCGCTTGGCCTGGGAGATCAAATCTGATGTGCTGGTGATTTGAAAGAGTGGTCTCATCGGTAACCCGCCAATTTTTTAACAAATCGGACAAGGAACTCCTAACCAGAGTGAGGTCTAGTACCTCTTCCCTGATATCGTTTATAGAAGTGGGTTTGCACCCTCAAAAGATATTCAAGAAGGCACTCACCCCTTTTGTTGACGTCACTACTACCCCAGATAGTGCGATGGGCGTTGTCGTCACAAGTCTAGCTGTTTGTTCATTCATTGGCAAAAGTCGACGAGCCGCTGAACCTCCATCAGCGGTGCGTCGTCGGTGTCGCCAGGAAAATATGCAGACGCCACTACAATTTCCTTCGCTCCTTCTGCCTTAGCCACCTCAATGGTTGACGAAACTAGGTCCCTGGAGATAAAGTTTGTTAGAGGAAAGTGCCTTACGCTTTTATCCAGAAGGATAGCTGCGCGAGGCACTCCACCCAATCGGTCATATAACAACTTACATGAACCGCAACATAATCCTCGGACTTGGCCACCAATCAACCACGGTTCTTGGAGTAGCACCAGGTTTATGTTTGGCTCGTCAAAAGCACGCACAAGGTGGACGGCGCTCCTCTAGCGTGGTGCGGGTTTGCCTGAAGTCCCTTGATTGTGCTCATTTTTCCTTCGCGGAGTGTTTGTCACGGCAACCGCTCTTGCCTTGTCGGGAGTCGTTCCCACGAACACACTTCGGTAGCTTGGACGCTTTATACATCATTGTGCTTTGTGCATTGTGTGCTAGCTGCCAGTCGAGGTCCGGCCGCGGACCGATCCCTAGATGATACGACCACGACCTGCCTTGCTTGCAAAGCTGCCGAGCCTCTTCACAGTTCTCGTAGATGGACTACTCTTTTATTCAAGTGCCGTGTTCTTAATGATAAGTCTGGTCCTGCCCAAACAGTATCAGACTTTTCCGCCGCACTTAATCAGCGACGCGTCATCCACAATGACGGCTAAGTGCAGCATGGCGCCATTCGTGGTCCGCTGCACTACCCTCGATTGGCTGGTGCTGAAGTCGTTCTGGTTACATATGTGCGCCAGAACTGTCTCGTTGGGGAACAACACCATCGAACTTTGGCTACACTCCTGGTGTCACACACGTCAGGGTAGACGATAAGATCGCAGCCTTTAGCGTTGCCATTTACTCCGCTGTAAAAAGGTGACGATCTATCAGTCGCGATGAAACCAAGCTTGACACCGCTCGCCATCCGACTGTACGAAGGCACTGTCGACTCTGAATGAGCATTTTTCGGTTTCTTTGACAAATCGAGCTCCGGAGACTTTTCGTCTGAGCGACCCCTTTTGACCTTGGCGTCAGCGGGGGGCACCTTTGCAACTTTCAGAGCAGCTGCTCTGGGGAGCTCTTTGGAGATAGCTGCCTTGAACAGCTTCTTTTCGCGATTTGTCATTTTAATAAACGCAGTCTCAGGGTCTAAATGTAGACGTGCTACCTGAGTGCCTGCATCTGACGAGAAAGTGACAAACTCCAACTCCTTATCCAAGGAAGTTGGTGGTCTTTACGGATCCTCCCCTTGGTGACCAAGGGGAGC